>WHVE01000364.1:0-126929 GCA_015178995.1 Trichophaea hybrida | reverse complement strand
CCCACCTTGCCTGGCCATGGTTGCAGACATGTTAAAAACCTATTATCATTCAGTTGCTGCTGTGAAAATTTAATGGTGAGCAATAGAACTTACTTCAATCATATACTCTTCTGTGGCTTCCTCTAACGCTTTTAACGAAGCTCTTGTCCATTCTCGAGGTCGTTTGTCAGAAAATTCGTCTGCAAAAACTCCGGAGTTGACAACATCATGGTGTTCAATTTCACGGACTGTTCGGACGAATGCCTTGGTAGACCACGGAGGGTTGCCTTTGCGGCTCTGGTTGAAACTGCTCACGTAATTCTGAACGAATGGCAGCTAATTGAATTTGATTAATTGACTGTCGTTCTTATAGATTATATAACTCACATCTGATTGCATGGTTTTCCCGGTTTTTCTTGGCGCCAGTTTTGCGTACATTTTTCAACTGTTCGTCCTTATGCATATTTCTCCTTGCAATGTCGGCGGCTATTCGGTGAGGATTCTGTGCACGTCGTTGGAGCAATGTTTGATTAATTGATGTATTCACAGTAGAGGCGGGCGTGCGTGTGGATTCACCCCCGGCTACACTGCTAGAAGCAGGTTGTTGTGGTTCAGCCATTACTTGAGGTTATTGTATATGAAGAGAGAAGAATTTGAGTGTGGAGAAAAGGGAGAACCTGAAGAATATATAAGAAATTCTGCGAAATTCAAGTCGAATCGACATTTTGAGCGGTCATTATATCTATTCTAGTATTATAGAATTTCACGATAGACCCTGCTGTATGGCGGCAGATTTTGCAAGGATGTTGGCCTTATACATACCCTGTTAATTGTTGGTAATAATAAATAAAAATGAACGGCCAGCAATATAATGTTTTTGTCACAGCTGCCGATTGTTGTATGTTCAGTCTAATAGCTGTTAAAACTGAAGTGATGTCATGTGAAACTGTTTCTGCGGTTATGTTGAACGGATGTTGCCTTGAGGTTGAACGGATGTTGCCTTGAGATTGAACATAGTATAAAATCAATCCCGCTCTAGCGCCTGCTGTTATTATTATTTTAGCTGTCAAACTAGATCGAACCTACAACCATAAAGACCCACCTTTCCCCCACCGTCCAACTGCCATCATCTCCAAAAACAAAGTCCACACGAACCATACGAAAGAGCAACAAATATGGTCTACACACCAAAAAAGAATTTTTCGAGACTCCCGGCTGGCAAATACGGCAAATCAGCAATACGCGCTACAAAACGACGTCATCAAGCGAACCAAGGCAAGACTGGTGTCGAGGCAGAAGGGTCCGAGCACTTGGCGCTTTGCGTAGTCTCCGTTCCAAAAAACGGCGCGCAGCGGAGCGCAGACCGGAATCAAACTTTGTGAGCAAGGAAGCAAAGGAGAAGTGGATTGAGGAATTTGTGGAGAGTGAAACAGCAGCAGCAAGAAAGAGGGTTGCGGAAGCGGAAGCAGCGGTAGAGAGAAAGCAAGATACTATGTTGAAAAGAGCGGTGGCTGATACAACTAAAATGACATTTGAAGAGATGTTGGAAGCAATTGGAGATAGTGTTGATGATGTTGCAACTTCAGATGAGGAAGATGATGAAGATGAGGAAGAAGATGGAGAGGACAATGAGTATGCAGAGCTGAGTGATGACGACGAACCTGACTGGGTGGTTGGCACAATCAACAAATCAGTACAGGAACGGCTGAACACGTTTCGCACGAATCGAATGAAGCTCGAGGAATTGACAACTCCGGGATGGGCAGATGCAGAAGATTACTTTCGCGAGCGGGACAGAAAGTACGGCACTGCTGAATTGAAGGTTCTGGCGGTGTTAACTCCAAACACAATTTCAAATCCTGCCACTTCATCTATGGCCCAACCACCCTCTCCTCCGGGAACTAGTCATTTGCTATTAGGAATTGGACAGCCTGTTGAATTCACGCCAGTCGAAACAGTTGAATCAGTACGAAATTTTCCCTCGTATGCCTTGTCCCCACTAATTGTTATACAGATGTCTGAACATATGGGTACGGAGCATGATGGCCCGTAAGCATAGATCATCATATAGTCATGGATTGTCATAATGCTATTTTCGACAGTTTATTAATCCTAAATGCGGTTTTAGTCCTATTTTTGTATTTGTTAGTTTTTTATGATTTCTGTGACACCTGAAAAAATTGTCTGTGCATGTGCAGGGATAGAACCGGACGTATAAACTTTGACCACGCCAGATATGCGAGATACACCGCCTATCAGCTTGCTTATATTGAGAATAATTATTTTAAGTATGAGAGTAAAAACTTAATTGATACATAATATGCCACCTGAATTTTACATCATTGTTGTAATATTTGTCTCACTAGTTGCGGTCTGATCACAAGATGAACCAATTTAGAAGACAGCCGTTATCAATGATTTAAATGAAACTCCAACTGCATAAGCTGCCGCTCAGGCCCTGTACACATGATGGCGATCTCACAAAGACCTCATGGATGACCATGAATATTTGGCACAACCAGCTGAATGACGAAAGTGGCTATTTATAATACACACTCATGTCATTACCATTATGCCGCGCAAAGCCGGTCGAAAGCGAGATAATACTACCAAATATATTTCAACAGCTAGGCAAACTGTCCATCAAATGTCAAATACTAGTACCATTATGCATAGAATATAGTCATATTGAAACAGGTATTATAACTGCTAATAAATAGATAACAATATCATTATCGAGATATCAGTTGTAACCGATTCATCCAAGTAGCCACTGAATTGAACGAATTAAATCACGATTTATCTGTATCGCGAGATACAATCTTGTCAAATAAGCACAAAAGTCAGCTTTTACAATCAAATAGAGTACAATGGTGCGACAAGACACATAGGTTGCAGGAGTAAAAGTGAGCGTCAACGGAGCGTCAACGATTTTTGGTCACACAATATGGGCACGGGAGGGAATGATGCAGTGCATTAGTGTTATCAGAGAATTGGCTGCTTGTATTGACAAAGCAGTGGCGTGCAATTTATCCGAGTAACGTCTAAATGGAAGGAATTAAATCACGAGTTATCTGTATCGTGAGGTGCATTCTTGTCAAATATGCAGGAGAGCCAACTTTTACAATCAAAAAGAGTGAATGGTCCGACAAGACACGTAGGCTGCACGAGTAAAAGTGAGCGTCAACGGAGCGTCAACGATTTTTGGTCACACAATATTGGACACGGAGGGAACAGATGCAGTGCATTAGTGTTATCAGAGTATTGGCTGCCTTTATCGACAAAGCAGTGGCGTGCAATTTATCCGAGTAACGTCTAAATGGAAGGAATTAAATCACGAATTATCTGTATCGCGAGGTGTATTCCTGTCAAATATGCAGGAAAGCCAACTTTTACGATCAAAGACAGTGCAATGGTGCGACAAGACACGTAGGCTGCAGGAATAAAAATGAGCGTCAACGGAGCGTCAACGATTTTTCGTCACACACTATTGGGCACGGGAGGGAATAGATGCAGTGCATTAGTGTTATCAGAGAATTGGCTGCCTTTATCGATAAAGCAGTGGTATGCAATTTATCCGAGTAACGTCGAATGGAAGGAATTGAATCAGACTTATCTGTATCGCGAGAAATAATCCTGTCGAATAAGCATGAAAGCCGGCCTTTACAATCATATAAAGTGCAATCCAGCGATATGACATGTACGCTGCAGGAGTAAAAGTGAGCGTCAACGGAGCGTCAACGATTTTTGGTCGCCAACATCTCTAGCGTGTGAAGTTTTGTAAGCTCTATTAGTTTAATTGCAGTTTTGACTGTCTTTATCGGTAAATCGATTTTACTGATGCACTCGAGCAACCTTGGTAACCGAGCTTGGAGACATTAAATCACGATTAATCCGTATTGCATGTCATATTCTTATTGAATATGTGTGAAAGTCTGCCATTACAATCATACCTATTGTTTCTGCACAATATGACACATAGACTGCAGGACTAAAAGTGAGTGTCAACGGAGCGTCAACGATTTTTGGTCACACAATTTTGAGCACGGGAGGGAACAGATGCATTGCATTAGTGTTATCGGAGTATTGTCGGCCTCTATCTAAAAATCAGTTGTAAGTGATTCATTCGAGTAGCCACTGAATTGAACGAATTAAATCACGATTTATCTGTATCGCGAGGTATATTCTTATCAAATAAGCATGAAAGCCTGATTTTACAACCAAATAGAGAGCAATTGTGCGACAAGACATGTAGGCTGCAGGAGTAAAGTGAGCATCGACAGAGCGTCAACGATTTTCGTTCACACAACTCTCTAGTGCATGGGGTTTTTTCGGCTGCACGAGTTTTATTGTAGTTTTGACTGCCTTTATCGACAAATGATTATTACTAACATACTGTCCATTGTTTCTTCCTACGAACGGTCTGTTGAAGCAGGTATATAAGACATCCACAAATCATTGCATAAATCAATATTTTTGACGGCAGTACAGTTTGAAGTCCTTCATATTCTGCTTTAATATTCCCTTCAAACGCTTCTTCAATGGCTGCTGCAAAGTGCATTGATACATACTCACTCGAAATAATGTACTCCACAAAGGAAGAATGTGTGTTTATACGAGATTTGACTGATGAAATATTGCAAATGGTGTTCGATAAATGGGGACCTCCATGAATGTGGAAACAAAGACTACAATTGTAGGGAGCGGCTGCCAGCATGCAGCGGCATGGCGATTCTACAAACATTGCGCAAAAACCGAAAATGGCTGCCCCGGCGTCATTTGTATCGTTTGTCACACAGTTCTGGTACATCCATCCGAGAATGGAACAAGTACTATGGCGAAACACCTCCAATCAAAGACACACAAAGCATTGATGAATTAGTTAACAGAATCAGACGTTTCCTTATTGACAGATACAGCTGGTGATGAGCAAGCTTTAGCTGTACTAAAGAAGAAAGGCAGTCAGGGTGTTATGGTGGCAAGTAGTTCCCATCAAACACAGGCTGATTGAAATCGCTGACCATACTAACAATTTTAACAGATAGAACGTACAAAACTGGCAGATAATGACTTTACAACTCTTGAATTCAACCAAGAAACCTACAACCGCTATTTGATGCTAGGATTTGTTTCTGCTCACATTCCGTGGAACGCTATAACAAACCTGGAGTTACGACGAACGTTCAATGCGTTACGATGCGATTTGATCCTTCCCTCTGCCAATACTCTCAGTAATATTTGCCGAAGAGAATACTCCCTCACAATTGATGCAATCAAAAAGCAGTTGCCAACAAAAAATAAAGTCAGTGTAGCGTTAGATGGATGGACATCAACCAATAAATTGGCGATTGTGTCGGTCATTGGCTATTATATAGATCTCAACTGGTGCCTTCGAGAAGTACAGCTTGCATTCGATGAGGTTTGTGGCCACTTGGTTTTGATATTTTGTACCACTGACAAACAACTATAGGTTAAAGGCAAACACACAGGTGAGCGACTGGCCGAGCATTTGAAGGAGGTACTTGAGCGTTTCGGCCTTACAGACGGTCGATTGATCGGTATAACTACTAATAACGCCTCATACAATTATTCAATGACTCGGGAGCTACAATCGACACACGAAACCTCTGGAATTGAATGGTCGGCATTACGAAACCATATACCATGCATGGCGCATGTCATTCAGCTTTCTTTAGGGGCATTTATGAGTAGTCTGGAGGTGAAAGGGCGAACGAAGTCATGGGAAGCAAATGAGCGTGACGAGCAATTTGGAGAAAATGAGAGCGCGGCATCAACTAAAAGCCAAAAGCTGCAGAAGTCCGGAAATGCAAGAATCTCTAAGGTAGCAGCCATGACGCCTGGATTAGCTAAGATAATTGAAAAGGTAGTTACTGCATGTTATCTACACATTGATTCTGAATACTGACTTTTGAAATAGCAGAGAATGCTTGCGGTATTGATTACTCTGACTCCTGGAAGATGTAATGAGTTTCTCAACTGCCAGAAATCCAAAGTCAGAATTGCAGTACTGCCTACCATGGATGTAAAAACACGGTGGAATTCAACTCTGGAATTACTAGAGCGGGCGTACAGATTGCGAGAGTTTACACGCAAGTGGCTTAAAAATCCTAATTACCGTGATTACCGGCCTTTATTTACAACTGAAGACGAATGGATTATTGTCAAATACGTAATGGAGGTGCTGAGACCATTTCGTTACTGGACACTTTGGATGTCGAAACGGCGTACAGTCACCTTACACCATGTCATCATGATATACAATGATATATTCGATCACCTAGATGGCGTAATGCGTGCTTTGGCAAAGAAGAAAACTCAGTGGAAAGAGGATCTATACTTTGCTTTGAAGTTTGCACGCCAAAAGCTGTCCAAATATTACTCCGAAGTAACATCAGAGACAGGCATGCTCCTCATTGCAGCACAAATCCTCGATTCTATTCGGAAGTTGCGATCATTTCGGAAGTGGGACAAGGCTACGGATGTTAATCCTGAGGATGAGGGTTCCTTCACTGCCCAGTACAAGGATGCATTCATAAAATATGTGGAGCACGAATACTGCACCAAAAGCCAATTTAAGACCGCCGGAAAACCTCAACCAGTACCAAATCATAACTTATTCGCCTCCATTGCAGTGTCGGGGCCAGGTCAATCGACTTATGATCCATATGATTTGTCCAGTGATGATGAGTATTTTACACCTGCAAACACGGCGGAATGTTCTCCCGGGCGTAGCGATCGCGCAGCACGTTTATTGACGGCCACTACACTCTATTTGAATTCACCACCCGAGATACCTAAAAATTGGGGACAAATTAATCCCAATCTTAATGATTATCATTCCGACCCCACCGAGATTAGCAGGGCTTTCTGGATACCCGACGTGACCGATTGGTGGCGACAGCAAGAAAAGATGAACACGAAGTATACCGATCTAGCCAATATAGCACGGGATATCTTCTCAATCATGCCACACGGGGTTGGAGTGGAAGCCAGCTTTTCACTTGGCCGAGATGTCATAGGGTGGAGGCAGTCAAAAACTACGGGTGAAACACTTCGAGAAAAAGTGGTTGTTCGGCAGTTTGCGAGAAGTAATCTCGGTCTTTTGGCCGGTGATACATCACAAATAGATTGATCAATATCTGACAACGATTCTGAAATCAAGAAAGACGCTGAGGAAAGAAAGCTGCATCGGATGGCCAAGGTTCATGACTTTTTGGAGATGTGGCAGGGTAGTGAACACCTACGCGCAACTCAGAAGACATCACGTGCCCAGAATAAACAAATGACTGCCATGGGTTACATTTCAGACACTGAAGAGACAGTTAAAGCATCATGGTCAGCCTTTGAACATGATGGTGTTGCAGCATTCAAAATGACTGAAAAATCTCCACTTCCGCCGTCCTTATCACAGATCGACCTCCCTGGTGGCAAAACCAAAGTTCTCAAGATCCAACGAATACGTAGGATCGATCGCCATCCTACCCAAAGTGATGATGATAGTTCTTCCGAAACGAATTCTGATACTGATGATTGGCTCCATTGGAACAGTGACTTGGACGATCCAAACGATGATGAAAATGATGGAGAGGCTGACGATGAAGACGATATGGATATATGCAATGAATCTGATGTGATTGATGAGGCAGAACAGCCATATGTACATGCTGCCCCTAACATCGCAGGCTTTATCAGGCCAGTTCGAAAGTCCAATCGCACAGCAACTCTGATCGTTATAGACCCTGCGCCCGTCAACACACAGCAAAAACGCAATAAGAAAGGGAATAAATGACAGTAGAGCGGTGATCATTATTTAATATTTCTTTTGTTTTCTGTTTCTTGTAATGGAGCATAGGTATCTTTATTTTGCAATTTTCTTGGTCACTATTGAGAAATGTTTTATATTTCATGCATATATAATGAAAAGGCTGTTAAGACAGTATATTAGAGAAACGCAAATGCTAGGCCCATTGTGATATTATTTCCGCATTTTTCAAGTTAATTTTAAAGGTAAGATTAAATAGATATGAATAAAATGTGCGAAAGGTAGGCAATAATATGATAATAGAAATTATTGATACTAAAATATTTGTGGTAATTGACACATACTACAACATACTGGAATTTACTACAACTTAAGTGTAAACATAGTTTTGGCCGTCTATGTTCTTGTTACAAAGTTAAACTACCAGGTTATGATACATATTTAATAAATTGTAGTTATAATATTGAATTGAACTGAAGCGAGTTTAATGACGGGAAAAATTGCAAACAAAAATCGCTCATTCGATTCAATTGAGAATATCAAAAGTCGCATGTGCAATAGTATGAACCCGCTTTTGGACCCGTCTAACAACCCGGGAAATTGGGCGGTTCCAAAATGTGGAGTCAATCCGGACCGTGCTTTCTGGTTCGGTTCTACTGACGACCCGAACCGTTGAGTTGGAAACGGGTCGGTTCCAACCCGGACCCGACCCGGAGGCTCCGGGTTGGAACCGTTGCTAACACTACACCCAACTTATGCTGCGATTCTGAAGCTACAACAAACAAAACATATGAACACCTGCAATCACCTTGCTTGTTGAAGTTTGATACTTGAAATCAGCCTACTGCCTATCAGGAGAGGTGTTTGCAGATGTCCATCTGTCATATAACAAAGCAGGCGACCTGCATGAAACCCCTGTCGGTGGTTGCAGATTCTGGGAATATACTGAACATTTACCCCACATCTGAGCATACAACACTATCTAGAGATGGGAAACTCCGATTATCCAACGCCTATCAAACTCAGGTACCTTGCTATTGGAAAGAAGCAGCACGATAAGATGCGATCCGAGCCCTGTCGTCACCTACAGGTGCATCTAAACCTCTGCCTGGAGGTTTTGGTGAGGTGCTCGTGATGAAAATCGTAGGCTTAGCAGGGGTCAGGGACGGGAACTCAATCACTTTGTGGGGTACAAACAATTTGTCGGGTGAAGTGACGTATAGTTGTTTGTCTGTTTCAAAACTAGTCCTATCAAGCCCGCATATCATATGCCACAGAGCCTCATTATGCTGAAGGGGTGTGCAACTTGAATCTTCGGTAGCTTTCTTTACCCCTGAATCGGTGCTTCTCACCATTCACCATATACTCGTCGCACCCGATCTACCATTCACCGTACACCCATCGCACCCCATCTACCATTCACCATACACTGGTCGAACCCCATCCACAATTCACCATACACTTGTCGCACTCGATCTACCATTCACCATACACTCGTCACATCCGATCTACCATTCACCATCCACTCGTCGCACTCCATCTTCCATTCACCATACACTTGTCGCACCCCATCTACCATTCACCATACACTTGTCGCACCCGATCTACCATTCACCATACACTTGTCGCACCCGATCTACCATTCACCATACACTTGTCGCACCTGATCTACCATTCACCATCCACTCGTCGCACTCCATCCACCATTCACCATACACTTGTCGCACCCCATCTACATTCACCATACACTTGTCGCACCTGATCTACCATTCACCATATAGTTGTCCCCCCTGATCTACCATTCACCATACACTTGTCACACCCCATCTACCATTCACCATACACTTGTCACACCCCATCTACCATTCACCATAGACTTGTCGCACCATCTACCATTCGCCATACACTCGTCGCACCCCATTCACCATTCACTTGTTGCGCCCCATCCACCGGAGATACTGTAACAACGGTTATCAGTATGAGTTGTCAGGCGAACCAGTTCTTAGGATTGCGATGCACACTATACGGAAACGGATCCGCAACTCCACTGGTCTTCCTCAACATTGTCGAAACGATCACCCAGAGGCGTTTGATGACACGGAGAGATAATGGAACGACTTCGAACAGAAGCAAATTGGTGATCTAGTAAGTAGCAAGATGTGCAAAGCAAGTAAACGAATGCAGGAGAACCTGACAGTACCCAAGGGTTCATACCAGCCGTGCACACCTCCGAGAGCGCTCCCATACCTTAGCTATCAGGGAAACACGACGTCACATTTGTAACCGCGAGGACAGTCACCCACGCAGAAGTATATGGAGAGGCCACAGGTGGGCAAGTGGTGGGAGAGGCTACAAGCCGCTACGACAAACACCGGAAACCGAATTGGAACCAGTGGCACCCATTTGCAAATGCGTTTCATTATCAACAAGCTCATGCTCTAGGTACACAATGCAAAACTTGGGTAAACGACTATCTGCGGCGCGGCCTGGACGATTTCCGTACGACTTCATTCGAGACAGCATCTGAGCTCTGAGAGCTGCTGACGTGCGTCGACTTCGGACTGGAAGCAGAGTGTTGGCTTCAGGCGCCTGGGAAATATGGCAATATATACTGCAGGGACATTTTCAAGTTCATCCAGTGTCTTTTGGGGCATTTAATGTTTGTGGAGCACCTGGATTTCGCTCCAGTGCAGCTGTACGATTCAGCTAATCATTGAATCTATAGTGAGATGAACTCAGGAGATTAGTGGTGCGAATCTCAGGAGCAATTACCCAACAGTGCAACCATTGTGCCAGTAAGCATCACCTCAGACAAAACCCATCTCATGAATTTCCCTGGCAACAAGAGTGTCTGGCCGCTATAAATGAGTATCGGGAACATTCAGAAAGATGTTTGTCGTCCAGCATCAAAGCGAGCCTGGATTCTGGTGGGATTCATTCCAGTTCCACCGAAAGGCGCAACTGATATAGACTCGTCATGGTACCACGCGATCCATACCATCCTGAAACCACTTAGGGAAGTCGATATCAGTGGCACTGGTTATGAGTGGGATTGTGCCAACAGTTTCAAACATACCTGCTACCCGTTGCTAGCAGCATGGATTGGGGACTACCCGGAGATCGCAATGATCATGAAGATAGTTGGAGGAGCATGCCCTGTGTGTGAAATACCGAAGGGACCTGAGATCGGCCATGGCAAAGGATTTCGCAACTGGGAGCCTCGATGTATGTCACGCTATCAAGAGCACCTGGAGGAGAATCGACTGCATGAATTCAAAGAGGTGCATCTACAACCGACTTCAAATCTCTTCTGGGATTATCCTCTGTGCAACATCTATTGCCTTTGGCAACCAGATGCGCTTCACCAACTCTATTTGGGGATCGTGAAAAATCTCTTCAACTGGTTTTTGGAGTACCTCACCGATCGAGGCTTGAAAGCTGAATTCAATGCCCAGTTCACCTCAGTTCCACACTACCCGAACATGTTGCGTTTCTCTAAACCCTTTGATGCTCTCAACAATGGATCCTGGCATGGCAAGGAAATCCAAGAAATGCTCAGGAGTCTATCTGCAGTATGTGCTCCCCTGCTTTCCAGCGAGGTTGCAGGGAAGACAATCTCAGATAGTGCATCCGATTCGGAGGTTATGAAAACAATTCGCGCACTGATTGAATTTTTTTTACTAGCCAGCCAGCAAACGCACTGGGATATCTCGTTGAAATACCTCGACCAAGCTCTCGAAAGCTTCACAAGTGCAAACGAAACTTCACTCCTCAATATGCTACTGAAGCTTGGACAAGGCATTTAGAAAGCGACTTCCAAGCGCAGGCAGCAAAACTTAAAGAGGTGGTGATGGAGAAGATAGAGAGAGAGCTCCCTAGGGAGATTTATGGTATCACCACTGGGCAGCGGAGAACTTTTGAGGTGCACCTGAAAGAAGAGCAGCTGCGCACCACTACCTGGAATGCAGAGGAGCGGGCGACAACAATGGTACGATTCGAAGCAGAGCTCTATGGAACGTCCACAGACCAGCTTGCCCGGTTTGGCCAGTTGTTCAAAGAAGCTCAGAACCACCTGGAACTCAAGCTGCATCCCGAAGCTAGCCGTGGACCGACATGCAAGTTTGCTCGAGAACTTGAACAAGAACGTCACGCCATCATGACTGCCGTGTTTGGTGCATCGAAGGTCACTGTCACTGCAAAGCGGCAGTTCGAGTGGCACCTGTTGGAAGCTGATAAAGCAGCAACATATTGGTCAGAGCAGCGCCAACAAGATGATGCCCAGTGTCTGGAAATAGAGGTTTACGGGGCAAGACATGCAACTCAAACTGCTTTTTGTCACGCCATGGCGGAAAAGCGCCTGAAGTATGATCAGGACTGGGACTCCAAGAAAGGTTCGAATTTACAGAAGCAGCTAACGCTGCACTTCTATCACTTCGGAAAACCAAAAATGCACCTCCTCTGTCATTACCACGAGTTCATCACCAGGATGGGTGCTTCTGATAATTTTTCAACCGAGATCTCAGAACTCTTGCACATTTTGAATGTTAAAGAAGCGTACCGTGCCAGCAATGGCGTCAATTTCATGCTACAGCTTCTTCAGCACAATGATCGCTACACCGTGATGGACTACATGGAACACATGCTTCAGTGGATTGCTTTGTACAGATGGTATGTCAAGGAGAGTACAGTAGTCCTTAACATGATAACGGGTCGAGAGAAACGGCAAATAACCAGGTGCGCCCAGCAGAAAAGGATCCTTGCTGGCGAATCTGAACCTTTGATTCGACCCAGAACACATTCTCTGCGGCAATTTGAACTTTCAACCATTTGTGCACGTTCACGGTCTTTCAAGTGGATATCACTAGCTGAAGCAGCTGCAACCTTCAACATTCCGACATTGCCATCACTTGTCAGGCAGCATCTGCTTGAGATCAGGGGCCGTGATGCGGTCAGTGTGATCTGGGGCTACGGAAATGAGTTCAAGGAAGACGAAACCTTTCAACCTTACAATTAGGTCACTTTCTACACCCTCGAATTCATAACCCTCAGCAGATAAACTGGATCTTGCGCGACTGCAGCGTTGAGGGTACGCCAGATGGTGAGACGCACATGCAGCCTCTGCAGGTGATATGGGTGCAGTGGGCAACAATACAGATGATGGACTCCGCCGGCGCCGCCCCACATTTCTCATTCTATACTTCACCTTTTCACCACCGACCAGGACCTCGCCGGTAAGTGGGATGATTGCGAGGACTGGCAGCTGGATGTTGCAGCAGCACCCTCATTTCCGTTCATCAATTCAAGCCTGGGTTGATAGACCATCACCGCTGGAGTTGGCCGTTGTTGTCAGTACACATTTCGAGCATCATTTAGGGTATCCTGAAGCAGTGGATGGGTTCGTCAGAGTGGTAAAGGAATCAACACCACATGTTATTACTGTGGAGAAAATTGAAGGGCCGTGCCACTTGGTCCCAGAGATCCGGGCAGCGACAGGGAACGGTTCAGTATGAATTATAAATAATCAAGTGGATTTGGATACGTACTGGGATGTATATTAAGACAAAACACATATGGACAAAAGGTTTGGAGCCACCTCTGCCATTTATCCAAACGAATGAGAGGAGTCTCATGCAGGGGTGCGCTTGAAATCCAGCTGGTGCATATAGACAATATATTAGTGTAATGAGATCTAGAGATGTCTATTTATACAAATCTCTCATGACGATGCTTGAAGTAGCAGTGATGAATTGACAGCATGATCTATGAATAGAGTTAAATATGATGCCAATTGGCAGTGGGGGCTGCGGAGCGTCAGGGAGGTACGTGGAGCAGAGTACGTGAAGGAGCAAGTTTGTGGACCTCCAAGGAAGTGGTAGGAATGCTGTGAGATGCTCCTGTGTGATTGTGGAAAGTTCACAGGTGCACCGGGAGCTGCCTGGAGTATGTCGGAGCATAGTGAAATTATACGGGAGGGTTTGGGAGCCTCCCAAGCCCCAAGGTTGAACCCGGAAGGTGGGTGCCAGGCCAGGGAGGAAATTGCATTTTCCTGATGAATACTATAAATCTTCATAATAGGTATAAAACAATCAAAAAAACATATTCCCTTAAAAGGGGGACTACTGGTCAGTATTGTTGCTGAGTGGTATCAGGCAATGTAAAGACCAGTTACACTCTCCAAAGGCAAGTGGACACACAGGTGTGTGAAAATGAAGCCAAAGTAAAACTGCAACCTGCCCAAAAAAAGGGAATGTCTTGGCAAAACTAGGCGGTGAGGTGTGTTGTCGAAGATGTGTGTACTGGGACCACCGTCATAGAGCATCGCCGCAGCGGATCTATGGATACCTTGTGTTTAGCCAGCAGTGGGCTACCGACAGCTGGAATTGCAGTGTGTCTTTGCCTAAGCTCATAAAATGGCACCCAGGATCCAAGACTTCAAGGTAATAATTAGCAAATGTCTAGCGCGATGTTTGAAATGCATATTGTGGATGACGCATTGGTTATGGAGAGCAAATCTGTAGAGAGGCAGCGACGTATTTATGCTCCGAATGTTGGGAAACCCCAAGATTCTCCTACCCGCCAAGGCTGTGTGTTCTCAGACGCTGGGGGAAACATTTTTGTCTCAGCGTACGAATCCCCTATGAAATTGCTTCCCTTGGAGCATTAGGGGATTGCTTCCCCTGGGGCATATTTCCATCTTTGAGGGACCACTCACTAACTTGTTTGTCCCCCTATCAATTGTCATGCTCTTTCTATGTGAGGACATGGCTACCAGATGAATGGACTACCTATCCCAGAACCTATCTAAGAGTGGCACAAGACAATGAAAAAGCCTTCGAGCCTGCACCTTTGAGCAACACAGCGGAATAGATATTAGACAAAGCACGGAAAACGTAAGGCACCAGCCGCAACACCGAAAAACAATTTCAACGTCCGAACAACGCTCGTTCATCCTGTGCGGATATGTAGACATAGTAATACACCTCCGAATTCAGGTACCTCGAAAACCCCCACAGACCACACCGATCATTTCAGTTCGAAGAGGTGCTTGCAGTCCTGACCTTTCTTCGCACACTCATGCAGCTCCTTCAGGAACTCCTTTATCCTCCCCACTCCCCGGCTACAGTGTGCAAAATTCGTTACAGGCTTAAATAAGGCAGCAACGAGCAGCTTGCTATTTCTCGGTCGAGAGAGTACTGCTACTAAGCGTTAAAATCATCGATGGTCATGCACGGAGTCCCGAGACGTCCAGGGAATAACTCAAAAACGGTCCCAGATATCTCGTATCGTGGCCTTCAAAAGCTCGTTGGTCTCGAGCTTTAGTTCTGAGACGGAGTCCCGGGACATCTCATTTCGTGCTACCGTATTATCTAGTGTTATTCAGTAGCGTTCTTCACTGAAATGGATGTGGTTAAGAGTGACTAGCACACTTATGGTTCAGTGACTTCACCTAGCGTAGTGACTTTATCACAAACTTTAGCACTACCGAATAACACCAAATAATATGAAACTTTTGTTAATCGAGACGACGTGGTTATCGACTTTGTCCTCCAGCTTGTTCATGCGGCACTCGGCGATGGTGGAAGTCTTTTCTTGGGTCTTGGTGGTGCGTGATGTAAAAGGTTGGGATTAACGTGGCCGCCGGCATCGGCAACAGAGCTAGCCCTGTAATCAAATCGTTAGCATTCGGGGAAAGTATCCGAAACTGGATCCCTGGGTGTCCAATTTTGGATCTCTTGGCGTCCAATAATATTGGAGCCGATTTATAGAAACTTATATAGGTACATATACTGTATCTACTTAGATTAGTTAAATTTTGGAGCAAGAAATTCTGAAGTTGGTCCCATTACGCAAACCCTCTAAAGATTTTAGCTTACGGAGTCCTCGGTTGATTCATGTTGCATGGAGGGCTTTTCCTTCATAATGTTGATCAAACAAATTTGAACAAACGCATCACGGCTTACTCCACTTAGGTTTATGCAGGCGCAGATGCGGCTCCCCAACACCACTCTGACGTGGCGACGACGAGCCCCACATCTCTGTATCATCTTTCCTCCTCCTCACTCCAACAGTGGCTAGCTCAGACCCTACTTCCCAATACAAATCGACAAGAGACTACAATTGACGGCCCGTTCCACCCTATTCGCGAATTGCCTGGATTAGTCTGTTCAAGCAACCCAGCCGATATCTGAAACCATGTTTGAAGGTATAAAAGGTCCTGGTGAAGCTGCTAGCCACGACGGTATGAATTTCACCAGACATCTATGATAGACATTCAAGAATAACCACTGCATCAGGCTCTGCGCTTAGAGTCGCCATCGTCCATGCCCGTTGGAATACCGAGCTTATTACTCCACTTGTCGAGGGAGCACGAAAAAAGCTGCTTGAGGGCGGTGTCAGGGAGGCCAACATCGTAGTTCAAAGTGTACCGGGAAGTTGGGAGCTTCCGGTCGCTTGTCAACGGTATGCACTCAATCCAAACCCACCCCTAGGGCCACCTAATTCCAGCTCTATTTGCTTGAGCTCATTTATGGGAGCCACTCCAATGTTGATATATCCAGGCTCTTCGCAGCCTCGCAGGTTCAGGCATCATCTGCTCCATCCGGAGATTTACTTGGGGGTCTCGGTCGTAGCTCGACGCCAATCCCTGGCGGCTCCTCCTCTACCAAGAGCGCAGGCCCCTTCGATTCTATCATCGCAATTGGAGTACTGATCAAAGGAGACACTTTTCACTTCGAACATATTGCGGAATCGGTCTCAAGGGGGCTGATGAGAATTCAATTGGACTTTGGAGTGCCCGTCATTTTTGGACTTCTTGTGAGAGAACACCCCATCGGAGCGACAGTAATCCAATTCAATCCTAATGGCCAGAACGATAGACTGTTTTGAATGAAGAGCAAGCCAAGAAGCGCGCTGGGTTGATCTCAGATGGACATAACCACGGTGAAGACTGGGGCGCTGCAGGTATACTGCTACCCTCGTCAAGCTGGACTAGCAAGCTGATATCCCGACTATAGCGGTTGAAATGGGCGTCAAGAGGAAGCTTTGGGCTGATGGTATTATTGGATAGACAATAACCCATTCCTAGCTGAGCTTGGATCATCTGACGCACGGTAAAGTAGTACGGGGGGTTTCGTTTAAAAGTGCTTTAGCTTGAAAGCGAGAACAGTGTACTGCTCACGTCTGTAGTGCCAGGCATAGACAAGAAGCACCTCGCGGACACTACGAGTGAAATTCAAAAGTTGCAACTGAGCAACCCCCGAATTCCGTGTGTGTTGTACTCTTGGTGGTCCCAATTAACAGAGCACTGCTATGAAGCATCCTGCTGAATTGCTTGACGTCATCTAACGATATATGTTTTTAACACCTGGCTGCGAGTACATATCCAGCTTTCTCCGTCCCAGTCTCAGCAGGAGCTCAATAGTCGCAAAATCCTTCTTGCTCACGCTCAGATGCTCGCGAAATTGGTCTCTTGTGATGGGTAAGCACTAGCGCTTTGCACAGATAGTTTGGATAGGGAGCACATAAAGTAAGTATGATGATGTGCATGCTGACCTGACATATTCGCGAAAGTTCGCTTGTGACTCCTGATGCATCACCCCCACTTGTCAGATCAGCCCTATCGTTTGTGCTGGGTTTGTGATGACCATACCATCGGCTTCTCCCTCACCATTCGAAGGCAGGAGCGATAGAGCGATAAAACGTCGCGTTGAATGCCAGTGAGTCGTACCATGATTGCATTTGTTACGTGGTGTCTGCGGGGTGGTTAAATGTCGGTGCCTGTACAGACTAGGCGGGATGACGTAAACTCCTAAGCTTGGCAGGCTAGCTGTTATTGGACTATGGTGTGCTGTGTTATGATGATTGATGGTGATGGGAAGTATCAAGATAAAGGATTTTGTGCGTGACTGATGTTGAAGTGCTGTGGCCTAAGCAAACCATGGTCCCTTTATAAATTTATCAGCCGACAGATATGTGATCGGCCATCCATGGTATTCCCTCACAACAATCAAAACAATAGTTAACGTTCCTGTGCGAATCATAATGCGTAATTTCGTAAATCTACAGGCTTCCAATACCATATTACAGTGTAGAATGCAAAGAATGTCTTGAAGACGCATACAGATTATGTGAGAAGGAAAGTAGCCGTAATAATTAAGATGTAGCCCAACAATCCAAACAGCAACGGTGAAAATGAAAACACATCTGCCGGTCACATGAGGCACTTCAGTGTTTCTGGGTCATAAAATCCGCAAATGTGCGACGTGTTCCATCATGATGGTTTCAATGGCTGCCACGCATCCAACTGAGGGAGCTGTGTTCCATTGTCCATCAAGTCGGGAGCTGGCGGCCGGGGTGGTAACCCTGGTGGTGGTAACGGTTTTCTACGAGGGGAACTCGGATGCGGGTTAATAGATGACTGTAGACTCGTAGTAGCAACTCTTCTCGGTGGTGGCGGTGGATATATGTCTCGGGTGGATGGCAACTCATGGAATGAAGAGGTAGAACCATTTGCGCCCTTCAGTATACCAAAGGCTTGCCCGTCTAAGCTGCGACGTCTAGTTATAGACGTCGACAATTCGACGGGTTTTCGTGGTACCGGTGGCTTACTTGATTTTGTGGACTGAACCAAGCTCGTCAATGAGGTTGTGGTCTGAGAAGGTCCCTTTTTTGCCATGGGCGGTATACGATTTGTGCGGGGTGTGATTGGTGGTAGTGCCGATGGGTCATACAGGGGTGGTAGCTTCCTCGCCAACGAATTGGTCGCTTGGATAGGTTTTTCATAAGTAGAACAGATCGAATCCATTGAGCGTGTGCGTGATTCAACTGTCACCCAATCCGGCTCTGAGGTTTTTAGGAAAGGATTAGGCGGACGGCAAGGATTGAATGCAGAGTTTTGAGGCGCTAGAATGACCGACTTTGCAGGTAGACCTGCTAGCTAATTAGTGGAAGGAAGATGAAAATAACCTGGTAACTATACCGTTTTTGAGCCACCATTTCTGCGTTTCAGAGCTCGGTGCAGGTACTAGGTGAAATTTTAGATGTCTACTCCCAACTCATTCCATGTAAAGTAACACTCACATCCTGGAGCGAGAGGTTTGAGATCGAGAAGATCATTTTCATCGTCATTATCATCCAAAAGGGAAATCGAATTATTCGAACGCTGGAGATTCGATTTTCCCTTCAAGTATAGCTCTCTGGAGAGCACCCCTTTGGCAACCTCGTTGACAAGAGAGACTGTACATTGGAACGTCGCAAAGACAGGACGGTGATCAGAGAATTTGATATTTTGTGCGCAGCCGTAAGACAGCTGACGTAGTCTCCTTCCTTTCCACAGGATTCTATCGCACCAGGCCGGGATCCGAGATTTCTCCCTAATCCTCATTAATTTATGCTAAGTCCAAAGTAGAACCTCATAACTTACGAGGAATCATAAATATCCGTACCAATATCATATTTGTATGTGGGGTTAAAGGTAAGACGGGCTTCAGTGTAATAGGGAAATGTGAGTCCCGCCACCATCTGAAGATGCAACTAGAAGCCCAGAGTCAATCTTTCGGGTTGTTCTCCAGATATTATTGTCTTCTACTTACCTGATCGTTATCGTAGAGGCTCTGTAAATCCCTGAGGTCAATCAATTTTCGCACCTTCTCGTCTTGCAACCCTATCCTGTAATTGAAGTCTCCTAACCATATGACGGCATCGTGATCTTCAATTTTGCGACCTTGCTGGAACCTTAGCCCGTCAGAAATGGTCGTGTAATCTCTGTTTCTTTCCTCGGTATTCGAGAAACCTGCGGCAAGATGTGCCGTAACAAAACATAACCGCGTATTGGCATATTCGAATCGGATGGCCACTGCGCCCTTATTTCCAGCAACACCAGACATACCAGTCTTTCACTTGGTCAGTTCTAGACCACAGTGAAGAGAGCGATGGGTAAAGCAGACCTTCTTCAAACTCCCTTCAACATTTTTGATTTCTCCGATCACAGATGATCGAACGAAAATCAACAGAGCTGCACCAACCAGTTGCCCTCCACGGAGGAGAATGTACGGGTCATTAATATTCTGCTGGTTGAGACACTTGAGCAACGCCCGCTCCCAAAGCTTTCTTCGTTCAGGATTGGTGGCCATAATTTGTTGCGGGCTCAACTCAACAATTTCTTGAAAGCCTACCACAACCAGTTCCGGCTGCTGTTCCGATTGTTGAAAAGATGAAGGTCGTAGCCATTGCGAGAGGTCGTAATCTATACCGGCCGTTTGCCCGTTGAGATTGAATGTCCCACAATACATGTGTATGGGAACTTCTGTTGTAAATTCGGAGGCCCTGCAGTCCGTGAGAATTCGCACCGTAGAAGCAGTAGTTATGGAGTGACCTTTTATTGAGCTCCGCCGTAACATAATCATTAATAGGATCGAATAATCCAACAGGCTCTTGACCCACAAGTCTCCCCTACAACTCCGTGTAAGCAGGCTGTAGATAAAGATAATTGAGTAGAATGGCACTATTGACGAAGACTGGGTCGGCGGGTTACCATCACTCGTCGGCACATTACATACCAATAAAACATCAATAGTATTTTGTCTATCTTTGTCCGCAAAGTTATTGATATACATTCGGGTGGCACTTTTTCTTGCGTCTGCAATTGCACCAGCAAGACTCATTTTCCCCGTCCTTGTGAAACTTGACTTGAGCGCACCAGTTCCAGCGTATATCTTCGAAAGGGCCTGGCTTTATTAGTAACTACGCTCAGGACCGGTGTTTGAATACAAACATCTCCATTATCCGCCCACAAGGTGGAGTGTCGCATCCAAAAGTCATGCCCTACGGTTTCCCCGCGATGATCCAGAAATGATTCAATGGCCATCTTACTGAAGATCCCTTGTACAAGGTTGGTCCGGTCCAAACAGTCAAGGCAGTTTGTTCTGAAAACACCCTCTTGCTTTAGCACGACGACGAAGCTATTTCCAGTTTCGCCTTCATCCTTTGAAGTACTTTCCATCAGAAAGTATCCAAATGCATCAGCCGAATCTTTGACAATCAGTCTGATTTGACTTGCTGCTTCATAACCGGTTGGGCCTTTTGTTTCTGCATGGAAGTCATATTCAGTGCTACGTAATAACGAAGCTCTAGTTCGCTGCTCCGGATATCGGTCATCTGCTGGCATGGTATAGTGGCGGATGTGTTTTCTGTAGCGTGAGGACAATTCCATTTCACCCGGCTTTGATTCGGAAAGTAGATTTACAATATGAGAGGCGCCATATTTTAGTACTAAACCCTCCATATGCTTTTCGAACGCAGGGTGAGCGGCCTCGGGAGACCGGGTGATTTGGATCTTTTGCTGATTGGGCAACAGGCCGGTCTGCTGCTCCCAAAAAATGGGAATACTGCCCCTAACTTGGCAGTAGCTAAACCCAATTGACCGGGCAGATGAACTAGAGCCAGGGTTCCATATTACTGTCTCCGTCTCCACAAAATTCGCAACATTACCATCATCGTCAATCCCGCGCGCATTGAACCTCGTACCTGCCCTTCGACAACTTAATCGACTGATCAATGTAAGAACCGCTGGCAAACCGGAAGCCCGAGATCTTGATTCCATAGGAATGCTCGGTCGTTGGATAGTCAGGGACTCGACGAAACCACGAATGACACATGTTAAGACCCGTATATTGTCTAGTCTTGCCCGCTCTTCTCCCGAGAGATGGGAGCGAAATTGCAACAAAGGACTGATCATATGCGAATTCCACATGAAACTAGAATCAAAGGAATCGATGTCGAAGTTGCCCATACTTAGTGATCTATCTTGTAGCCGGCTTGTCAAGTCGAAGTCGCCGGAATAGTAAAATGTCCCATCGCTGAGTAGCTTCTTGAGAGCCAGGCATGGATGCTCCACTCCAACTAGTTGCTGGCTGCGACCTTGGTCCCACCCATCAGAGTCGACAGGGTGTGTATTCACTTCGGCTTCCATAAAGCAGTCGTAATCGGTACGATTCAGACAGTCTATGATGACTTAGATACATTTATAGGCCAATCTCGTAGCTACGTACGGAATTCCACCCCATAAATTCGATAAACCAATTCGCCAGATCGAACCTGAGCAACCTCTTTTGCACCTGTGATGACGCACAAAAATGTGTCTGGTCCGATGTTGATTAGGCCGAGACAACCCAGACATGGTTGACTTGAACGAATGGTATAACCCTCTGAGTCCCAGTAACTAGTGGGTGCAAATTCTACTGCGCACTGATGTGCTGAGCGGAATCCTTCACGATCAATAAGAGTGGAGGACGAAGTTGAAGCACTGCTACCAATAGAAGTTGAACCAGCAGAGTGATGAAATACGAGGGTATGAGAAGCGGTAGCGAGAGCTACAGATCGATGCGGATTGTCGTTATGAAGGATTTTTGTGGCCATTGATCAAACCTCGTGGACAGCAACTGTTACTCCAAGGGAAGCTCACGGCTTGGCTTTCTTGGCCAAGGCTTAGAGCTTATAAAGGGATAGGGGAGGTTAGTATTAGTCCAAGCCCTTATCAGGTGGAAACAGCGAGAGGACGTTACTCCACCAAAAATTCAAAATTATCTCTAGGAGCTTGCGGGATAAATTGGTGGCATCTAAATCAAAGTTCAGCGGACAATTCGCTGAAGCACATCTGGTATAAGCTTGAGAGCCAGAAGTAGAACTTCTACTGTTCCTAAGCCTAAATGGCGCCATGCAAAGTATTCTCGGTCATGATGCATATCGAGGCCTTTTAGGCTTAGGAGCAGTAAAATTCCTCAGGCTTTTATGGCTAGGGAAGTAGGTATACAAGGGATGGGCTCGGCTCGGTAATCTATCATGCCTGGTCACTCAATACGGTAACTTAATAGAATTCTTGGCTTTGCCCTGTAAGCTGTAAGAGTTGATTAGCTCAAATAGAATAGAGGATGAGGGACCTCATGTATTATTGCTCATAAGAATCCAATCGGGGATACCAACAGCGCAAACCTTGTGGTAGTATCTCGCTACCTCCTATCGCGGTACTCAACATCGTTATTCTTCCTACCCCCGCGGTCGCGTTCTCTAGACCTTGACCTCGTCCATCGTCGTTTCCGCTCTTTATCATCATCACGCCGGCGATCTCTATGGTCATCATCTCTCCTCCTATCTCTGTCATCTCGTCTTCCACCCCACCCCTCGTCTCTATCTCTTCTGGGCAGCGCAACCTTCCGCTCCCTGTCCAATCCATTCATCACCCTTTCTGCAACACTTTCCTCCATCCTTTCCCTCGGCTGCGCCCGCGCCGGTGATGCTTGCGCCTGTATAGAGCCCACGAACTCGACCTTTTCCCTTGCCTGCTCTATCTTTGCTCGCTCCCTCGCTTCTGCAATTCTAGTATGGTTTGCTACAAGCTCTTCCACAAATGCGCCTTTATTAAACCCAGTTGGATCCCATAGCTCGGAAGTAAGGTTAGTAGCATACTGATCCATATTCTCGAGTCCCACAAATGCTGTAAGTTTCTGCAGAAGGTTTGGATTCCGCAGCAACGAAGAGCGTAGTAGTTTCTCATTAAAATGCACACCCTCCATCTTGAGGTCTCGGAAATGGGAGAATTTGCCAACGAGAGAGGGTGGAGGCGAGCCCGTAGGAGAAGGAGGAATCAACGGAATCGAGGTTGGGAGTGTTAACGAGTGTGTTAGGCTGCGGGAGACAGAATATGGCGATAGTGGAGGCCCATGGTCCTCCTCTGGATCTGGTGATGGGGAGACCGAGGGAGGGCGTAGAGGGCCAACTATCGGGGCTGTCGCTGCGGGTTCTGATGGTGGTAGAGTAGGGCAGAGTAGGGTTGAATATGCGGCATCATCTCTAGTGGTATTTGTGGCGTTAGAAGAGGAAGGTAATGGCTGAGACTCCTGTGAGTCTAGTACGTTAGTGACAGTGGTTAAAGAATGGCATTCGCGTACCTTGGGTAGGCTTCCCAATATAAGTGGTGAGCCTGGTTTGGAGGCTGAAGCCAAAGTGTGGGGATCGGGTGATAGTGGGTGATATTCGTCTTCGCTATCGCTGCCATATTCGTCGACGAGACCCATAGCTGCTGCGATTGTCGTTGTTGCTGTCGTCCATAACTGCCGTCGCGCACTCAAGCTGTCGTCATTTACCCTGTCTGGGCGCTGAACTTGCACTCCCGCACTGTTCGAGCAACAATACCGACATCCAACCTTCTACTTCTTTGCCATCGACATCCATCGGAATGTCTCTCTTTGCAACCCCATCTTACGCCCACAGCAGTCATACAGCTAGTGGCATCCGCAAGCATGCCTTCAACCCGTTCGTTTCCCATCTCCGACACCTTCCCCGAAGCTGCTAACTCCACCTTTAGCTACACCGACAATGGTGGGTCTATAATCGGCATCGCAGGCGATGATTTCCTTATCATGGCTGGTGATACAAGACATACCTCGGGCTACAACATCAATTCTCGGATGGAAAAGAAGGTGTTTCGGCTTGGAGAGGAGTCGTCTTTGGTACTTGCTACTGTTGGGTTTGGTGCAGACGCAAAGAGTATTGCAGATACCATGAGGAGAGCTGTTGATGTTTGATTCCTATTTATTGGTTTCATAATAGTGACTGCGGGCTAATTGTAAGTTACCGGGAATAGGATTTCAAGTTCCAGCACAATTTGAAAGACATGACGGTTTCGGCGGCGGCGCAATACCTCTTCACCGTCCTCTATGGAAACCGTTTCTTCCCCAAATACGCTTACTGTATCCTCGGGGGCCTCGATAAAGACGGGAAGGCACGATTGTATTCCTACGACCCTGTAGGTTCTTACTCGAAGGAGGGAGAACGCCGTGCCGCGGCAGGTGCGGCCAGTTCGTTGATCGTGCCGTTCCTGGATAACCAGGTAAATCTACCCTCCGCTCAATATAGACGATATGCTGATGCGGCGACAACATAGGTCGAGTTCAAGAATCAGTATGTCCCCGGCACGCTTGGGATGGAGGAGCGACCCGTGGAGTATCTCCCGAAGGAAAAGGTTGAGAAGTTAGTGAAGGATGCATTTACCAGCGCCACCGAGAGGCATATCGAGGTTGGAGATGGTCTACAGATTGTTATTGTTTCCGCAAAGGATGGCTTCCATGAGGAAATTATTGATCTGAAGCGTGATTAGACGGGAGTATATTAATCACATGGCCTTTTACGAACAATACTGTTATGATCAGCCATATTTTGGATGTCGAACGTGCTCTGAAGATGTTGTGCCCCATTCTATAGCAGACGATGCAACAACTAGCTAGAGGTGATAGAAGAGCAATTATTCGAAGGGATAGGGGCAGATGGTCAAGGAAAAGATCTCAGTGAAAGGAAATATTGCTGTTTGTTAATTTATCACTTGCTTATCCCAAAACGTAGTTGGGTGCGGCTCGTCTCTAGTCTTGGCGTCATCCTTTCAGGAAACCTCACTTCACCTCCAAAGCTCCCCTCTATCCGTCATCCTTCCATTCCACTACCATCATCATCCTCTATCTCCCTTGTGCTACTGCGTCTTGAAATTACCCCAGATACCCTCTCCAGCTTTCTCACCATTCAGACCTTTCAAGACATTCCCTCTCAATGGTTAGTTTCCACCGCCCCACCAACCTCAGCAATCACTGTACTAACCACATCATTAGTCCAGTCCCTTCAGCATAAATGGCGGTGCCGTAGTAGCCATGTCTGTACTCTACCATCTCTAGGTATCCGACTAGAGCTGATGACGAAGCAAACAGGGTCGGCAAAGATTGTGTCGCCATCGGCTGTGATCTAAGACTCGGAATGCAAGCTCTAACAGTCTCCAACAACTTCCCCAAGATCTTTTCGTACGGCGACGCATATCTGGGATTAACGGGGCTGGCAACTGATGTTACCACCATGTATACCTCCTTCACCAATGGTCCGATGCAAGCTGATGGTGGTGGTTGAAATGAGCTAGGTCCGAGCTCTTCCGTTACAAAGTCAACATGTACCGCCTCCGCGAAGAGCGCGACATCGAGCCGGAAACCATGGCAAACCTTGTTTCGTCCTCCCTATATGAGCGGCGCTTTGGCCCTTACTTTGTCTCGCCGGTCATCGCAGGGATCAACCAAAGGACAGGGAAGCCATTCATCTGCGGATTTGATTCCATCGGGTCCATCACTCTACTCCTGTCTTACCGCCTACCCATACTGATATATTGATAGCTGCATTGATTTTGCGAAAGATTTCATTGTTTCCGGTACAGCATCGGACCAGCTGTATGGAACGTGCGAGAGCTTGTGGGAACCTGATCTTGAGCCAGAAGATTTATTCGAGACGTGTGCACAGGCGTTGTTGAACGCGGTTGATCGCGATGCGTTATCAGGCTGGGGCGCACACGTCTACGTTATTACAAAAGATAAGATAATCAAGAGGTTGCTTAAGGGTACGTCCTACCTCCAGTGGGAGTGAGATGAAAGCTAATTAGTGGTGGGACATAGGGAGACAGGATTAGACGGCGAAAACCACCACCTATCGATACAACTACACGGTGTTCAAATGATGATGATGCTGTGAAGCCAGTTTAGAGAAGGGATAACGACAATGCTGATGCATGATGCATGGATAGACGATGTATACATCTGATATTCAACCAGTGAATTTGCCTATCTCATCCATCACATTTGGTTACTTCATCTAAGTCAGAGGAAGTGAATCGTCCGCATTTCAAAGATCTGCCTAGTGTATATCGAGCCAAACACGGCAATTCGGGAAGCTCAAAGGCGCCTTGAATTGTTTATCCGACTTCCGAATGTCACGTCATCTCTCACCTTCCAACTAGTAGTGATCATATCTCTTCAAGCCCACCCGTTCCCAAGCACCAAAATATTCAGAGTAAACAAGCAAAAGATAAATAATGTCAGGTAGGTGTATTGTGCCATATTGTAAATTCGCAAGAGCAAAAAGAAAACCGGACCAGGATTTTACAGTAACAATACCCAGCACAGTCCATAGTGACAATCAATCACTACATACACCTAGCAACACAGACTAAAGGAAAACAAGAGGCTAGTAAGTTTATCTAAGTACGTTCCCAATTCTATTCTTCATACTCTATTCTTTCTTTGGTTTCGTCGGCAACGCCTGTGATGGCGTGCGTAAGAACCACAATCTCTCTGCTAGTTTGAGGCCTTCATCAATAAAGATGACAGGAAGAGAGATATAAATAACAGCCTTCCATTCATCCCAGTTCAACGGAATGATCGAGAATAGCGTCTGTAAATATAATCAGCCAAGACAGTTCACAATACCATAGAAAAGATTACAAACCTGAAGTACAGGAATATAAAGCAATGCAAAATGCAATGCCATGCTCAACGTGATGGCAGCAACAAGCTTCATGTTTCTCCACAAGGGCATAGTAATCAAGCTCTCGCTTGAACTAAGGGCGTTCATAGCATTCAGCATCTCGATGACGACCAAAATACTCAACGACATGGTCGATGCGCTCTTTGACATATCGTTACTAAACATCTCACATCCAATTTCAGGAAACTCTCGGGAGCAGCGATGGAATGATGAGAGCTGACTGAACGTGATTTGTGGACCTTGGGAGTAGAACATAAACCACCAAGCATAGCCATAGACAGTTGCAACACCGACATAGGTGCCAATGACCATGTAGCGGAAGAACAACCATCCAGTGACAAGGCGCTCATCACGGCTACGGGGAGGACGACGCATAATTTCATGGTCGGCAGGATTGAAAGAGAGCGCGGTAGCCGGAAGACCGTCAGTGACGAGATTGACCCAAAGAAGTTGAACCGGAATCAGAGCTTCCGGCATGCCCAAAGCAGCGGTAAGGAAGATAGAAACGACTTCTCCAATATTAGATGAGATAAGGTAACGGATAAACTGTTGAGTGTTGGAGTATATGTTCCTTCCCTCTTCGATAGCAATCTCGATGGTAGCAAAGTTGTTGTCAACAAGCACCATATCAGCGGCCAATTTCGCGACATCAGTACCAGATCCCATGGCAATACCAATATCGGCCTTCTTCAATGCTGGAGCATCATTTACACCATCACCAGTCATGGCTACAACTTCGCCCACACTCTGGAGAAGGTCGACAAGGTTCGACTTATGGTTAGGTTCAGTCCTGGAGAACAAGTTGGCTCTCTGCGCTGCTTCGAGTTTCTCGGAGTCGCTCAAATCGTCGAAATCCCTGCCAGTATAAGATTTACCAGTTAAGTCTTCGTCTTCCCCAAACACTCCAATTTGTCGACAAACGGTCTCCGCGGTCTGTTTGTTGTCACCTGTGATTACGATGATACGGATACCAGCCTCGCGGCACTTGCGGATGGATTCCTTAACTTCGGGGCGAGGAGGATCCAACATTGCGACGAATCCAACGAAAGTCATATTCTGTTCTAGCGCGGCATATTCTTGGGTGGTTGTAGCTGCTCCAATGAGGGGGTGACCAGCAATGTTGTCCACAACTGCGAAAGCCATCACTCGGAGACCATATTTGGTATATTCAAGAAGCTTCTGATTGACAAGATCTCGTGTCTTGGACCCAAGAGGAACTCTGTTGCCGTTGACTCCAATAAGTGCGGTAGTACACCTACCCAGGATGGATTCCGGGGCACCCTTGACAAACAAAGCAGGGGAGTCACGCGGACCAGCCAAGACCGACATGCTCTTGCGGTCACGGGTGAATTCATAGGTTGCCAGTCGGGGGAGATAAGATTCGTAGTACATATTGGCATCGTTCATGTGCTCGCTCAAAGTCTTTGTACCAGTGAATCCATTGCCGATTATCTCCGTAGGAATCCCAAACTTCTCAACCATAACCTTGAGAGCGCATTCCGTGGGTTCGCCAACACTGGAGAAAGTAGAGGTCTTTTCATCGTAGGCAATTGCAGAATTGTTACAAACACAAGCAACCTCCACAAGTCTCTTGATTGTCACTGAGCACGCAGAAGCCGAACGCAGAATCTCGCCAGAAGCAGTTTTGACATCACCAACGGGTGCGAAGCTAGTCCCCTCAATCGTGAGTTCGTCAAGTTCCGTCTGGGAATCGGAAATAGTGACTGCCTTTGCAACGCTCATCTGGTTAGTCGTCAGAGTACCGGTCTTGTCTGAGCAAATAACGCTGCAGCTTCCCAACGTTTCAACTGAAGGCAAACTTCTCACAACAGCGTTCTTGGCGGCCATTTTGCGGGTTCCAAGGGCGAGACATGTGGTAATGACCACAGCAAGACCTTCTGGAATAGCTGCAACGCCCAGCGAGACGGCAATCTTCAAATAGTAGATGGCACCCTTAACCCAGCCGCCATGACACTCGTCGCTGAAGTTGCCAATGTTGATGAGCCAGACAATAATGCAAATAACCATGATAACCTTGGCCAAAATATCGCCGAAATCGTTCAATTTCTGCTTTAACGGTGTGGGATCGGAAATCTGAGACGTAATGTTGGTGTGGATATCGCCAATTGCTGTCGAGTTACCGGTCAAGACAACTACAGCTCGCGCATGTCCAACAGTGACTGTCGTTCCGGAAAAAAGCATATTAATTTGATCCTGTTTGACTGCTTGTTCATCTTTAACCACGCAGGTATCCTTCCCAACGCTCTCGCTCTCGCCCGTCAAGATAGCCTGGTCGACACGGAAGCTATTGCTCAGGATAGACAGGACACGGCAGTCTGCGGGAATCTGATCACCAACAGATACATCAACGATATCGCCTGGGACGAGTTCGTCGGCACGAATGTGAATCAGATGACCATGCCTCACAACCTTTGCTTCACTTGCTGAGTACTCGTTCAAAGCGGAAATGGCGGCCTCGGCACTGCTTTCTTGCGAAACACCAACAACAGAATTGAGGATCAGAATAGTAAGTATCTATTCGCAAACTGTCAGCGTATACCCCTCCGACAGCGGGAGATAAGAGGGAATCAGAGGAACAGACAACGACGGGGTCCACAAAGGCGGTCTTATCATCGCCACCCTCTAATATTGCTAGAACCAAAGAGATTGCAGCGGAGGCTAGTAGTATTATCACCAGCTGGTCCTGGAACTGTTCAAGGACCAACTTCCATAACGGTGTAGGATGTTCTTGTGGTAGTGCTACAACAATGAAGAGAAACAACGTCAGTGCGCCTATCAAAGCCGAGGGGTATTCTCAACAGGGTTCAGATCTCACCATTCTTTCCATACTTTGCTCGCGCAGTTATAACTTCCTCTGCGCTTAGACCCTTCTGTGCATCGGTTTGGAAGAAGTGGAGGACCTCTTCTCCGGTCGCAGTATATGCGCGCTCCATATTCAAGCGGCCTTTTAGACTACCACCACCACTACCTATTCACGTAAGATTATACCTGATCTAATCCTCCTGCAGGGAGCTTCGTTGAGATGGATGGACGGTGGGTTGTAACGGGGTGTATCGAAAGTACGGATTGGATTAATATGCGGAACAGATATATACTTAAGTAGATGAATGGGTGATGAAAAATCAAAAAATGAAGACCGGAAGAGGGAGTACTAAGCAGAAGGCAATAGAGAAAATAAAATTGAGCTCTATCCTTTAGTAGTACAGTGCCTTGAGGAAATAAAATTTCCCAATTATGTATAACTTGAAACTCAGAAGTTGAAATGTGTTCTTTTCAGAGTTTTTGCGTGTGGCGGTTTGCTGGGCTGCAGAGCGGCTGAGAACGTCTGTGCACGCTACTCGCGATCAGCACTTAGCATAATTTCGAGAAAATCAAAAGCTTCTGCGCTCTCATTTGCTGTCTAGGATAAGAAAGCATATGAAGCAGCTCACAAGGGCTTGTAGCGATGTATTTTTGTGTAGTTTCGCACAAAAGAACTTCGTCAGCCTTGAGTTGGCTCGCAGACCGGTATACGTACTCTCGTGGAATTCTTTAATCTGCCGATGCAGTGTTCTACGTAAACATATGCATACTTAAGTACCTTGTATTTTAGAGAAGGTTGATCTGTCTAGAGACAAAGTCCATCTACGTCATCAACTCAGAAACCTTGAACAAGCATAAATCCAGATTCCAGATGAGAACCTTTGAGAAGCCCTCTAGGCCTGTGAATTGGCTTGATGTTAGGCCCACTCCCTCCACCACCTTCTCAGCCATACTGGTACATAGAATACCCTTGCCATTCAACCTGAGCAGATGGCAGTGCTTCGAGTAGAGTACTTACTTAAGTTAGTATTCTTTTAGTTAGCTGCTTACTGGCGTAGCACCAGTAATGGTCCAAGACTACTCACACGGCCGACTGCCAAGCTCGCCACGTTATGTGGCACAGTCACTGCGCAGCACAAAAACAACATTACGTGGCGAGCTTGGCAGTCGACCGCATGAGTACTTGATAATATTCTTTGTATAAGGAAAATTCCTATAACGGTTTATCTTACGCTTGTTTAGGTTAAATTGCCACTTCGAGAATTCTATGGTGGAAAGGGTTAAGAACAAGAACTCCCGTGAGGTAAGGCGCCAAAGTTCTACCTATATCAATATGACGTACACAGACCATGAGGATTGGGAAGCTGCACGCGCGGAGAAGCTGGGAGAAGCACCCCACCGTAAATGAGATCAAGTTGGTGAGATTCGAGAATGGAGGAGGTTCTCGGGACAGTTCAGTACCCAAATGATTAACAGCCTTCCTTGCTATGGCTTTGAGGGTGCAGATGCATAATGGAGTTGGCATTGACGATCTAGTTACAGGTTCTTCTAGGTATCCTTCTCCACATCCTCCGATGACTTCAGGTCCTTCATTTTGGTCGTCTCCATGCAGATATCGTAGATCCAGTCAACTTCCCATATTATCCCAAACCTTCACTCCCCTCTCGCGCCCTGAAGCCTCCTCGATTGTAGCTTTATAAAGGTGAATCCAGCCAGGAATCTTTATCCATGTAGGTCCCATGGGAGTTTGCTCGTGAAGATCAGGGAATGAAGCGGTCAGCGTCAGATTAGCACGCGCGCCGCCATGCCTCATGACGGTGAAGCGAATGGTGCGCTCAATAACTAAATCACTAAAGTATACGATATAGACGATACCTTGCAGCTCTTGGTTGTTAACGAAAGATCAAGGCTCAAGTAAAAACCATATTATGCAGGGGCGAGTGGAGTGTATTCGAAACTCCTACACCCAAGACATTCCATTAAGGATGTTTTGGTGCACAAAAACCCGTCTGTGCTAAATTTATCATAACCCCACCACAACGTAAAGAGTTGCTTGGAAGAGGTGGGAAATATTCACAACTAACTAGAGTACAATACCTAGGTTTCAGGAATTAAAATTAATTGGTTTTGGTGAAGTTACAAATTTTTGGGTCAGCAAACACACGCACTCATAACTGCCTAATATGATAATAAATCATTAAAATAGCGCAATAAATAAATAAACAGTTAACTATTATTACCTTATTGGGTAACAAAGGCTCACCATATTACGCATACAGATAGTGTGTGATATTATGGAGCATGGACCACCGCGATTTCCATTAACACAACCTCTTAAAGTTCATATCCCTGCCCCAACCCCAAATACCGTCAGCATTCTCCCCCACCAGCATTCGGCCGCCATGTCTTCGCCGTTCCCTGAATCTCCACCGCCAATAAAGAAGCCAAGAGGAAAACCAAAGTTTAACAAACTACAACTAAAAAAGAAGACACCTGCCACTGCCGCTGCCACCACATCGCAAGATGCTCCTCGCAACAGGGTGCCTGTCCTGCCAGCTCAAGATGATTTGCTTGACTTCTTCAATCGCTCAAAAGAGTCCTATGTACCCCGGATCAGATCTCCAATACCAAAAAAGCGACGCTCCGACGACGAAAGCTACGAATCACCACCAAATAAGTCACGGCGGAGAGGTGGTGGTGGCGGTGATTCCGAAGAGGAGTCCGAGAGAGAATCTCAATCTCGAAAACGGGAGCGTGCTGCGAACATGCGACAGAGGTTTGTTTGACATATCCAGTGAGGAGGAGAAATAGCAATAACAATGTTCACCATCTTATATCTAGGTATCAGGCACGCCAGAAAGAGAAAGATACCGATTCTGATAGTAACGGTGATCCAAGCTCCAGAAATTTTGGACGCTCAAACGCGCGGAAGACTATCCGTGACAACTCCCTTACGCCGCCTCCACAAATATCATCCCCACCATCTAGGCGCTCCCCATCCCCACAATCTCGACGCTCTGCGGTGATGACGGGTTCATCCAACAGACCACCCACCACAAACCTCGATAAAAACCCTGACCACACCCCCCGCCACATCACATCATCCTCCCCGCCGGACCCCGATGTAGTAATAACCAACCCCTCAGCCCAACCCGACAGCGGCGGCACCGTACCCAACTTTGAAGCTCGCATGCGATCTCGTATGCGCACTATCACATCGACGGCTCCCATTGTCAATATACTTGTCAATTCCCCAATTGACAATACGAAGCCCCTCATCATAAAGCGGCGGCTAGACCAAACTCTCAGAGAAGTACGACAGCATTGGTGCAAGGTGCAAGGTTTCTCTCCCGCTCAAACGGCGGATATATTCCTTGTTTGGAAGGGTAGCATCAGGGTATCCGATTTCGTCTCCTGCAAAGGTATCGGGGTGAAAGTCAATTCCTCCGGAAACCTTGATGCCAGTGCCGAGGGCGTGATGAAAGGGAACATTCATTTTGAGGCCATGACTGAGGATATATTGCAACGCGTTCTTAGTGGTGAGGGAGCGGACGGCGATGAGGAAGAGGACAAGGAAAACGGAATCGACGAGGGAGCACTTACATTGATGCTGAAGACGAAAGGCAAGGAGGGATGTGAGATTAAAGTCAGGCCTGTGAGTTTTCTAACCCAAGCACCCTTCAACAGTTAATAAGAATTCTAACTGCGGAAAGAACACCACTATTGCAAATATCATCGCCTCGTATAAGAAGGCGCAAAAACTAGGGGAGGACAAACAAATCATGTTGAATTTTGAGGGCGACATGCTGAGTCCTGAGGATACTGTTGTTGATGCGGACCTGGAGGATATGTGTATGGTTGATGTTCATATCCACTAATACTTTTAAATCCGTGATATTCTTCACTATTTGCTCCTTTCATTTATACCTATTGACCTATTTCATAGCATGTCGTCCGGACGATCTTTTTCTTCTTGAGGTTTCCGTCATGATCATACCTAATTCTACGGCGCTCGTGCGGGGTTTTGTTTTGTGTTTTGCTGTATTTCTGCTTATTTGTTCTTATATATTCTAGCCCGGCTAAGGTAGCTTAAGAGCCCGTCATATCTGTCATCAGATCTTCTCCGGTCATTCATTCACCTTGCCTGGTATTGTTAAGCTTAATGCCATAATAGTCGTGTCTCCCCGTCAACTTGAAAGGACTAATCATGGGCTTCCTGAGCAATACAAATTACCTTTGATAGTACCTAGTAGGTAATCAGTAGGAAATTAGAAAATTCATAGTTTTTCTACGCAGTTTCCGAGTTGCTAGTATGTACAACCTGGTTTTATGCCCGCGTGAGAGTATAATTTGATCCCCTAGCCGTTGAAGAGATTGTGATGGCAAGAATCCAGAAGGGGATAATTTGAAGAGTGACTTTGGCTATGGCCATAGGCTATATCGGTGTGGAGTTTGAAGGATCTGAATTGATCTCGAAGATGCGATGCTTTGAGATACTAAATGTGCAATACGTAGAGTTATAGTTACTCACTAGAGGAGTGCAGATGCCGGGTAGAAGTCGATAGATTCATGGCTTATTCGAGACCATCCAACTGAACTAATGGAATTTCCGTGCTCAAACCGTGTAGTTAGGGCATACCAAACCATATAGAGATCACATATAATGCCGATATGAAAGGTCAATCTTGGTGATTATCACAACATCGAGGCTTCTATTGATTGTGCCTCTACTGAAGAATATTGCAATACATCGTACCAACAATGACATGGCGAAATCTGGGTCTGGGACCATGCAGATTTGTGGGGACAGATTGCGGATACTTAGAGTCTCAGCCTTTTGGATCACATCCAGCTCAGCTCAAGGTTATAGTCAGAGGAACAAAATTGGCAGTGACTGGTACCATCAATCCCTCCCCCCAAAGCTGAATTCTAACCTTATGACCCGTATGCGAGGATACAAGCGGTGATGCATGGGAACGAGTTATCATGTTATCGCTGTTCGGACTTGATATGGATTCCACATTCGCCAGTTACGTGGAGCTATATTTTTTTCCTCTTTTTCTTGAAATATTAACTATAAGTGTGACAACTCACAAGATCATTAATTGCAAATTCCGCCTTAATTTCACATAGTCGAATGGGAAGATCATTTCTGCGGTTGTTAATGTTATCCCACAGATCGTAACGAGGGCCTTAGGGTTGTATATACGACCATAAAATGACTACAGATTTTCTTGGATATCAACCACATCCAGTGGTCTCAATAGCCGGGCCCGGGCTGGGGCTGGCTATCTGGCTGGCTGCGAAAACTTGTAGCCGATAGGCTTTTGGGTGGGCGGGCTAGAGCTGTGATGGCGAAGTCTAAACAGCCTTTGGCATTCGGGGCTCCAATTTCAGGTTAAGGTTTTAAGGAATATACACAATCAAGCGATAGTACTGGACTTGGAGAATATGCAATCTAGTGACAGTGCTCCAGTTGGACTAGGAAAATACACAATCTACTGCACTGGAGAGTGCGCAACCTGATGTTTATGAGAGATCGAGACTTGAGCTACATGATATTCATGCTGAGCAGATCTGAGTACAAAAGGGCAAACTTATCGCAGATAGAGATTCACTGTGTAGTGACATGGATTCCAATTCGAATTCACAGGATTCTTCCAATCTGAGTGCCAGTGAATTTAATCTCACTCAGTCTCAGGGAGGTGAGTATTGTGATGCCTTCCAACACCTGTCATCATGCAAGATTTCAACTACTCCTCTGCTATCACAAGTCATTCCAGTGGGTCCTGCAGTTCTCCTATCAGTGCCTTCGATCCCGGTACCCCAACTTGGTACTAAAAAGCGCAATCTTACCCCTTACATTTGGGATTTCGGCACTCTATTTGCAAAGGTAGATAATGGGGACTATTGGAGGTGCAATCTCTGTAAGTACATGCCTTGTTTATAGGACTTGGATCTTTTAATAATACAAGTGTACAAGGTCCCCGGGAATGTGCACAGGAATACAAGGCCACAAACTGCTCCTGAGATAAACCAAAGAACCATCTTTGCAAGCACTACCAATTTGGAGACAAGGCCCTACTGCTTGGAGATGGAGATACCAGTAATAGTTTTGACAGTGATGGTGAACCATCAGGGAAACGCATACACTTTCCAACCTTCATCAGTGCTGGTGGTTTACAAATAGCTCTATTTGAACAGTACCTGGTTTGATGGATGGTATGTGCCCATATCGTGTTTTCGCAGGTTGAAAATCAGCATTTTCGGCATTTTCTCTGTTTTCTAAACTGTGCAGTTGAGTCTGTACTGCCATCTTCTGGCAATACAATCACAGCATGGGTAGAGAAGCTGTATACTCTCTATCGGACCGCTCTCAAAAAGCGAATTCTGGAGTCTCCCGTTCAAGTTCATATCAGTATAGATCTTTGGACATCATTAGTGTTAGCAACGGGTCCAGTTTCGGCCCGTTTGTATTATAGCGGGTCCAAGAAAACCCGGAACCGACCCGCCCGGGTCGGGTTTTTGCCAAACGGTTCCCTCAATTAAGTCCATGAATATCCATCAGAGAATTTAGTGTTTGGTATGTCAAATATGCAGTTTCGCACGGTGCATCTTTTGGTGTTCTCCGATTTTGCATATCTCAAAAACTCAGCAAGTGGCTTTGAAAAAGGTGCCATTTTCGGCCCAAAAACGAGGTTTTTACGCAATCGCTTATTGAATTTTAGAGATATTGAAAATCGGAGAACACCAAATGATGCGCCATGCAAAGCTGCATATTTGATATACCAAATGCTAAATTATCTGACCAATATTCATGGACTTAATTGAACAGTTCGCTTGAAAAATCGTGGATTTTTGATGTGGTAAGGCCGTTGCCACGCAGACCTATATTACCCGCCGGGTCCAAATCTGGAACCGTTGCTAACACTAGACATCATGCAACAATTTACCATTACTGGAATTTCTTGTTCACTGGATTGAATCTGACAGACAGAAGTTCAATACACTTGTTGGAATGTGGATACTATATGGAGAGCATAGTGGAGAGCACATGGATCAGAAGCTTTGAAAGATAATTGAAGAGCTTGAGTATCAAGGCAAGCTTGGATACTTTATATTGAACAATGCAACCTCTAACACCCATACCATCCAGTATCTTGAAGAGTATTTAACATGAATTGGAAGTATTCAGCCTTCGGTATTTGATACTGAGAACCATAGACTGCATTGATTTGGTCATATTTTGAATCTCATTGTCAAAAAAAATCTTTTTGGAACTGCATTTGCTGCAGATGTTGGAATGGAACTGGATACAGCAGAGGAGAAAACAAAGACTATTTTCAAAGAGGTATGTTGATTTCTATTTCCAATATTTTCACCATTCTTACTGAAATCGAATTTGATAGAAAGTTCGTATAGCCACATGGCATTCTATAGAACCTCTGGGAAAACTACATAATATTGTGGTATATATCGCACAGTCTTCTTAGCGTATGCAGAACTTGTATTAGATACAGCAGCAGTGTACCCTAGATGAAGCCATGAGTTTCCTTATGGTTGTGGCAGATATTCAAACAGATTGGAACTCTACTTTTACTATACTAGAGTGGACTCTAAACCTCCCCTCGCAAATTGACTGCTATATATTAAACCATTCTGAAGATGGGAAACTTGAAGCAAATACTCCCAACTCAGGAGGTTCATTAGCAAAAACAGATTTTTGTTGACAAAAATTATTGAATGTGCTATGCCCATGAAGGCCGAACCACAATATGGATAATAGCCAAAATGGGCCCTCAAGTTGCATCATAGTGACAACGTTCTGAAGCTTTTGTTATCCTTTAATGAATGAGCCCTGGTTGTGCTTTTATTTGCATCAACTCTCCATACTACTTTTGTCAACACTTCGGTAAAGTCAAATACCATGGGCTCAAATGGGGTGGTGACCCCATTTAAGGTGAGAAACTATTATGTTGTCTTCATTGTCAAAATGTTTGAAATATACCTTCATTGGCTTTATTCAAACCCCTTTTGATTTGTATGGCCATTCTTTACGCTCTCTTAATTTTCCAAACTGATGATAGTCATCTTCCTCAACATACTCAAATTGATAAAGCTATTCATTTGATCTAAGTTGGTATCTATTCTCATGATAATGATTTTTGTATGCAGATGATCTGTTCTCATAATTCTCATGAGTTGACATTACCAATGGTCATTGTAAAAAATTTTCAGTAAACCTTTGATTTTATATAGTTCTTACTGACCAATGACAAATACAATACTCAAGATCACAAGTGATCATGTAATAATTGTGAAAAAGAAATACAATGATCTTAAGAACGAAAAAACCATATCACAAAAACCAAAATGAGTGTTGCCTCTCCATTATGTATATTCCCTCCATGAGATTCCACTCGCTCTCTTTCAACAGTCATTAAGGCCAGATATGTTGAAGTCAAAGCCCCCATAATTCTTTGAACTATTTTTTTCGGTGTCTACAACATTGAAATCCTTATTGCAATTGTCATTGATGTAGTTCGTGTTGGTGTTGCGGGTGCCACTGACATCAACAGTACTGGAGATCATATCATGTCGTATGCAACTTGGTTGGAGTGCAGATTGCGCAGCTTCAACTTCGGCAGTAATATGACGAAATGTGTTGTCGGAAACATCAGCAAGTTCTTCAGGAACATATGACAGGTACTTCTCCACATGTATTCCCTGCTCATTGTACAGCATTGATGCATTCACCTCAACAACTCCTGCCCATCTCTGCCTTCGACAAATCATCATTTTGGTATCTTCAATTGTCTTCGTTTGGCCCTCAGGGGAGGTAGAAAGGAAGTTGGCTTCGAGATGACATAATACAACTATGCATGAACAGTTAGTATTGATAATCAAATATGATTGAATGTGATCTCACAATGTATACCTCCACTGGGGCCAAACTTAGCTGATGCCTTGAGTTCTCCAGTTTTCCATGCTCCAAGGCAATGGTAAATCGTGGTCGCAGCAAGTACAATGAACATTGAATTGATCATATTGATCATTCCATAGCCTTTCATTCCCAATTGTCCTACTCCTGCAAAGTATCTCCTGTGAAGTAGGTTCACAATTTCAGTCGCTGGGAAATGATACCTGCAATTTTGAAAAGATATATCAGACGACACATGTCGACAGTGTTTGAAGACATACTGTTTTCATCCGCTAAGGGCATGTGAATCGGTTTCGATTGAGGAGGTGTGCGATGTGTTGTTTTACTCCATCCTAGTCCATTGTTCTGAAGCCATACAAGGAATCCACCTCCTCTTTGAATTTATACACTATTGCCAAGCTTGAGCAGGTAATTTTGTTGAGGGCCTTAATATCTTGTCAAACTAACATGGTTGTAGAGAGAATGAAATAAATACCACCGAAATATATATACAAGGAGGGTCGGTGTTTCTCATTGCCAGATCAACTTTTGTGACATGATAATACTACTACAAATGGATCTGGGCGGTCTTGACAGCATCAGTGGTGAAAGGGTTATTGAATATTGCATATCTGCTGGTGATAGGCTTCACTTTGGCAAGAACCAATGCTTCAACACCGGAAAGCATCTGTTGGATACCATATTCTGCTTCCACTATTTGTCCTGTCACCTCATTAATAGATTCCAAGGAAGTAAACTTCTCCCAAAGCTCATTCAAGACTACACAGTACTCACTACTTTCTTTACATATCATGCGCTATAATAATGATTAGAATACGAAAATTGTCATGTTATTATCAGAGTCCATATCTTCTGCCAAGTAATCTCCAGGATCGTTAGCTCCTCCTCATAATGATTATCGATTTCAATATGGACCTCTCGTCCACATGGGGCATAAAGTTGGGTGCAAGGAGAAGTCACTGGGTGAAGAGCAAAGCACTTACTGGTACGTCATTGAGAGGAGAATTGTACATTTTTGTCGTTAAGATGGCGATAATAGTACACATTAGGAATTTCTGAGAGCTTGTCATCAGTATCATCATCTTGTCTGGATGGTCACTGAATCAAATTGGATGGAGGTGGAGAATGCTGGTGCCTACATGTCATTTGATTGAAAAGGAGTATGTAATAATGAAAGAATAAATGAAATGTCAAGAGTATATAATAAACAAAATAGAGAGTGTATGAAAACTGTAAAAGATAAGATGATGATAGACGTTGAATCAATATTCTTCATCGTAGATCAACCAACATGGTGAATGGAGCTACCCTTTGAACTCACCCCATAATTTTGGCCACTCCTGTCAGATCACATACCATCGCTTCAAAAAAGAATAGTCTACTGAATTTTAATTCGTCTAAAAAGCAAAAAGTGTTGTCAGGAACATTCGTCTGCACACTGCTGACAAGATTAAAGTTAAAACACTGAGAGCACCAGAGTGTGGTGTATGTTTACAGTATAGGCAATTGAGCGCAGTGCATATTGATGGTATGGACCACAGAATTTGTCGTTCCAGCAACCAAAATTAGATTTGACCAGTGTATTAGTGTTTGAGCACATCGGCAAGGTAGCTTGAAATGGCACTCATTGTATGAACCTCAATTAGTGTCTGAAACCCCATTGGGTATAGCACAGACACTAAATCTTGGACACCAAAAATGGATATATCTTGAAGCATTTAAGCTTACAATTGAAAACATTGAGGTGACAACGAATATCTTCATTCAAACTACACAAAAACTGCACAAGAAAACCTATTCCATTGCTATCCAATTACCCCAAATAAACCCAACCAAAAATCAAACAAAAAGTAAACAAATCCCAAGCGAAAACCAAGCAAATTATAACCCAAGCAAAAACCCATTCCCAGTCAAATCATGAAGCAAATTGCCAACAACGGTTTCCATCGTCCCAGTTTTTCTTTCGCTTTTCATCAGGCTTCAGATGGGCTTCCGATCCTGGAGATGAAGAGTTGACCAAATACTTATGGTTGCGCAGCCAATTGACACTTTCCTCCTCCGGATCCGGGGGTAGATAGTTGTCACTCAAAATGGTATGGCCCCTGTTCTGAATAATCATCAAATATCATTTTTGACAAATATGCCTCATCTGGATGAGTGTATTCCTGGCCACAAGTTTCGCTAGGGACGATAGAAGGCTGTGAGGACTCAGTTTGACAGATGCCAATTCATAATCGGATGCTTCACCAATGTTGTCAATCATCTCTTCCTCCTGAGGAAGAATTTTGTCAAGTGGTAGGAATGACCATCCTGCAGGTATTGGAGTATTTGGAACCTCTTGGTTTCGCAGTAGGACGCAATAAAGTGTTCAGACTTCCAAATTGGTCATCGTTCAAAGCCATGCATGTGTTGTATTGACATTAAATATGGGAGCCATATCTCCAATCCGCGGTCCTGCATTATCATCTGGTGAACATCTAACATCCCCCAATTCCTGGATCGTCCATGACGGATCAGGTATCCATTCATTCACCATCTTTACATTGCCCAATATTGAAGCCTTGATGACGCTCGTAAGTGCTGTGAACAATGACAGGCTATCTATATTGGACTATTGCCATTGGAAGTTCTTTTCTCCATCGCCTTTCAATGCTGTGAGAGGATCAATTTATACAAAGGTATAATTGAATACATTCTCATTGGGAGGGGTCACTGGACGTCAACGCTTGATTGGCAATATGTTATCATTACTATCTACTTTTGTCAGCTTTGAAAAAGTGATCACAACGATGCAGAATGTACCTGATTTGACATTTTGCTTTCTCTTTCATGTATTCTGCTCTGGCAATCTGACCTTTCTCCTCCTGATGGCCATTTCCGCAAGGTCATCAATGGCGATTTTGCATTTTCTTCCATCGATATTATTGGCACTAGAATCTGCTTCCCATCATTGAAATCATGCTCTCTGACCAGCAAAATCGGGAATTCAATTGATGCAGTGTTCGATCATGCCATTCCATTGGGCTTTGCTTGCGTTCTTATTGCCATAGATACCAAGGCTTGCAGCGATGCTAAAGATCAACTCTCTGATGCAATTTGTCTTCTTGCCTATTGTTCCCTTCTCTTCATAGAGCCCCAATTCTTCAAATGTTCAATTCCATTCCCTGATACCCTTTTTGGCAGCCCATACTTTGAGTTGTTGAATTGGCATCTAGACATGGCTAGTACGTCTAATGATGAAGTTCATCGTTTGAACAGGGCAAAAGAATATACATTGAGCATGGGTACTCAATTAATGCAAAACAATGGAAATAAGTTTCGAGGGTTATTAAGATGGAATTGAACATCAGTCATATTAACTTCAAATAAGATTAAGATAATAATGACATGGAGAAATAAAGAGGAAAAGGAGATGAGAAGCAGAACGGAGGGTGGGTAGAAGATGGGAGTATCATATAGTTCTTCTCACTTGTTTCATAGTGATCGAGCTGACTAGGTCAAGTTGACATCCAGAATTCTGGTCTGTTGCGGCAGAGAATTGAAGCAATTTTTATGTTCCAATGCCAATTTTGATGTATCAAACATTCCAATCGGCGTCTTGTCAACGAATATCTAGTTATTAGAAGTTTATCGACCTATCATACACCCCGATATGATTCTGCCCCACAATGATGTAGAACCTACTTGGTCAAGTTAAAACCCATTTGCCATGAGTTTAGGTCAGGTACAAAATGCAGTATCCAGGGGATAGTTACCTACCATGGGAACGCTGAGTTTAGTATCAAGGGGATCATCATGACACGCAGAATTGACATCCATCATATGCACGGCAATTCCACTGACTCCAAAGTTGCGATTACTGCAAGACGATTCATGATTCCACTCGGCGGGTAAGGATGAAGCCAAAGTGTGATAGGACCCCTGTTGCCAAAAAAGAAAACATAAGGTTAGGGGTTTTACAGGATATCTCTGCCCAAAATACACACTTATTTTGTCTACTACACATCTTGTCTTTACAATGACGAAAATATATATGCAAGTGTTCGATCAATTGTATACTTTGAAATTATTGCAATAAAGTTTGCAATGATACTGGTGCATACACGAATCACCTCCAATATTACCATTCATACAGGGTAAATCACATGCCTCTGCAGCAGATTCCAGATGAAACATACACAATTGCTGCTGATAATAATATCCTACTTCCAAACTATTTCTCTTTATGTCCAAATGACCTGTTTCAATTTTCCAATTACAATTCTAGAAGTGAGGAAGATGACAATGGCAATGGCAACATGGATTCACTACTGCCGACATTCGAGTCGAATGAACTACAATCAATCACATTGGACTCACATGAAGCTGGAATGACAATAGCTAGTGATTTCCACATTTTGGACAACGAAATTGACGATTGGATAGTGTTAGCAATAGTTCCAACCTGCAGCCTGCGGTCCAGGTTCAGGTTAGAACCGAACCGTTTCCAAATCAACGGTTCAGGTTGCCACTAGAACTGAACCAGAAAGAACAGTCCGGGATAGCTCCACATTTTGAAACTGCCCAAATTACTGGGTTATTAGACGGGTCCAAAAACCGGTGCAAAATACTTGTTATGCTACTTTTGCAATCCTGGACTTAATCAACTGAGCTATATATGTTTATGATTTTGACCGTTGCTAATCTCGTTTTGATTAAGTTCAATATCACAAGTACCATTTGTTAATTGTATGTCGCAACAAGGTAGTTTGACTTTGTAAGTAGAAGCAGGACGGCCAGAATCGTATTTAATCTTATGCAGTGGTATATTCCAGTATGTTGTGGTATGTGTCAATCACCACAAATATTTTAGTTTCGACCATATTTATTGTCTCATTATTTTTCACTTTTTATTCATCTTAAACATATCTGACCTTCAGACTTAACTTGAAAATTGTACAAACAATATCCCAATGAGCCCAGTGTGTGTATTTCACTAATATACTGTATTAACAGTCTTTTCATTATATATGCTTAAATATCAAAATTCCCCAATAATGACCAAGAAAATTACAAAATAAATCATATGCCCCATTATAAAAAATAGACAACCTAAAGAAATATGAAATACAAATCAATACCCTACTGTCATTTATTCCGATTTGCATTTTGTTATTGGTGCATGATAATAGGCCCAAAGTTATTGACAACTATAGTTGCAATATATTTCAACTTTTGAACTTGCCTAATACAGCCTGAAATGTCAGGGATGGCATATATATCTGGCTGTTCTGCCTCATCAATGATATTAGAATCATCAGAGAGATTCATATCATCCTTATTGTCAGCCTTGACATCATTTTCATTATAGTATAGACCGTCTAAGTTACCATTCCAATGGAGCCAATCGTCAGTATCAGAATTGGTTTCGGCTGAACTTGCATCATCACTGTCATCAGAATGGCAGTTGATCCTACATATTTGTTGAATATTTACAACTTGGGTTTTGCCACCAGAGAGGTCAATCTGTAATAAGAACAGTGGGTGTGGTGATTTTTCTATCAATTTGAAAGCTGCAACACCATCATGTTTACAGGCCGACCAGGATGTTCCAAATGTCTCTTCAGTATCTGAAATGTAGCCCATGGCAGTCATTTGCCTGTTCTGAGCGTATGATGCCTTCTGAGTTGCCTGTAGGTTTTCACTGCCTTGCCACATCTCCAAAAAGACATGAACCTTGGCTATTCTGTGCAGCTTTCTTTCCTCCACTTCCATTTTGATTTCAAAATAGTTATCAGATACTGACGAATCCATTTGAACCGTATTGCCGGCCAAAAGACCAAGATTGCTTCTGGCAAACTGTTGAACAACCACTTTTTCTCGAAGTGTTTCACCCGTAGTATTTGACTGCATCTACGCAATGACATCTAAGTCAAGTGAAAAGCTGGCTTCCACTCCAACCCCGTGTGGCATGATTGAGAAGATGTCCTTTACAATATTGGCTAGATTAGTGTACATTGTGTTTATCTTTTCCTGTTGTCACTACCGATCGGTTACATCAGGCCTCCAGAATGCCCTGCTGATCTCTGTGGAGTCGGTATGATAATCATTGAGATTGGGACTAATTTGTCCCCAATTTTTGGGTACCTCGGGTGGTGAATTCAAATAAAGTGTGGTGGCCTTCAATAAATGTGCTGCGTGATCAGTGCACCCAGAAGTATTTTCCACCGTGTTTGCGGGTATATAGTACTCATCATCACTGGACAAATTATCTAGATCATAAGTCAATTGACCTGGTACAGACACAGGTATAGAGAAGAAGGGATTGCGATTGAATATGATAATGGATTTTCTATTAGTCATAACTGAATTTTTGGTACAGTATTCGTACTCGACATATTTTATGAATGCATCCTTGTACTGGGTAGTGAAGGAACCCTTGTCCTCAGGATTAACATCCATAGCGTTGTCCCACTTCCTAAATCATCGCAAGTTCCGAAATGGATCGGGAATATGTACTGCAACGAGGAGCATACCCATCTGTGATATTACTTCGAAGTAATATTTGGATAGCTTTTGGCATGCACACTTCAATGCAAAGTACAGATCCTCTTTCCACAAAGTTTTTTGATTTGCCAAAGCACTCATGATGCTGTCCAGATGATCGAATATGTCATTATAGATTGAAATGACAAGATGCAGGGTTACTGTATGCCGTTTCGACATCCAAAGTATCCAGCAACAAAATGGCCTCAGCACGTACATTACATATTTAACGATTATCCATTCATCCTCTGTGGTAAATACAGGTCAGTAATCACTGCAATTTGGGTTTTTGAGCCACTCGCGTATAAACCCTCGCCATCTGTATACCCACTCCAGTAATTCCAGAGTTGAATTCCACTGAGTTTTTACATCCATGGTAAGCAGAACTGATATTTGAACTTTGGATTTCTGGCAGTTGAGATACTCATTGCATCTTCCAGGAGTCAGAGTGATTAATACAGCAAGCATTCTTTGCTATATCAAGAGTCAGTATTGAGAATATAAGTGTAGAGAGCATGCAGTAACTACCTTTTCAATAATTTTACCTAATCTGGGCTGCATGGCTGCCACCTTGGAGATTCTGGCATTTCCGGACTTCTGCAGCTTTTGGCTTTTGGTCAATGCTGCACTCTCATTCTCTCCAAATTGCTCATCACACACATTGGCTTCCAATGATTTTGTTTGACCTTTCACTCCACGATTACTTATGAATACCCCTAGACACAGCTGAATGACATGTGTCATGCATGGAATATGGTTTTGTAATGCCGACCAGTCAATTCCTGAGATTTGCAGTATCGATTGTAGCTCCTGAGTCATTGAATAGTTGGATGAGGCATTATCAGTAGTCATTTCCAGTAATCAATTGTCAGTAAGATTGAAATGTTCAAGTACCTCCTTCAAATGCTCAGCCCGTTGTGAACCTGTGTGTTTGCCTTTAACCTAGAGTTCTGTGTCAGCGGTACAAAATATTACAACCAAGCAGCCACTAACATCGTCAAATGCAAGCTGTACTTCATGTAAGCACCAGTTGCGATCTATATAATACCCAATGACCATCGAAATGGCCAATTTATGTTACGAAGGTGGTTCTGCATGAATTGATACTGACCGATATCAATGAATTCACTGTCGATATACACTCAGTGTGATGACCAGGATATAGTGGAAAATATGAATCTCAAAAGTAGTTCATCCGATTCGGGTTTATACATGAATGCACACAGACTTTCGCAGAGCACGGCTGCTATTTTTGAAGCCGTAGGTGTTCTGAAGATAGTCCTCGGAAGACTTGTCGAGATAGACTTGCGAGGGCAACTCGCCTGTCTACACAAAGTGGATATAATCGTCAACGAGGTTTCGATATTGGAGGAAGGATATTAAAATATTAAGATGGACGTTGTTTTGACAAAAGTGATGAAGGTAATAAGTGTTAAGAACGTGTATGTCCTTACAAGTATATTGGGACATATATAATGAATATTTTTAAGTGAAAAACTTAAATATATTTCAGGCGGTTTTCCGCTGTTGTGTTCTGACTGTGGATTGCTGCAGAGCTTGATCATTTCTTTGACCAGGAGGTTTGTGTGAACTTTCATAAGTGAGCATTTCCATGACAGAGATATATCAGCGAGGTATGATTGTACTTCTCTATAACTATGATGTGTGTGTATAGTACTATCTCAGTAATATTTAATCCACCGAAGTGGGTATTCACACAACAACCGACCATTGCGACAGAGCTGATCTCGGCAGTTGGTTGCGGTGAGTTCCGTTTGAAAATGTATGGTTGTGTAAGCCCCCACCAGGTATCCCAAAGGTTATCCCGTATTCATGGTGACGTTGCTGATACACATATCAGACTATGACTTCGTATTAGTTATCCTTTGTCTTTATGAGTGGAATAGTAATCAAAGATTTAATGAGCTGCCATCCCATACAATGCCATGTATCTAGTGTCATTGTGTTTTATCTGTGTTCCCCATATGGGGTGTGCTCTCTCAGTTATTGCATAACAAATGCAACAGAGCTGGGGTTCGACAGTCCAGATCCAAACACTTATCTTTCAGGTAGAATCAACTACCAGGGAGCAGTTAGCTGATCTTCTTTGAATATTTCACTCGAGTGATAGCAAAGTCCTGTATACCCATATAATATCGTTCGTCCAACTATCTTGGAGAGCTGCGTACAGGTCCGGGTATAGTCTTTTCCCAGTATCAGTTTGATATGAAGTAATACTGGTCTGATTCGTAGTGCACAGCTGACCCTAAGTTCCCTGTGAGGTAGTTACTTTGCTTTGGCAGTATGGTTTGGTGTATCCCATACCTTAGCCAGCACCAAAGGTTTCCCCTCAATTACTGTCAGATCGAGCGTGTGTAGTGTCTCCGTACGTATTCAGTAGCCCACTTTGCTGAGACGCGGTATTGAAGCTTGAAATATTATGGGGATTTCACCCAGCTATATTGAGCACTCGGCTTACTTATCAGTAGATATCATCAGGGGTGTATCTTCGACCGCTTAACACAAAGCGTCCTCGGTGAGCCTGGGAGACTATGCCTAATGTATCTCATATACATGATAAGGGAAAACTTCTAACATTATCCCCCTCTCAAGCTCTGATTACCTCAACAGAGTACTGCAATGTATCAAGTGATCTTGCAGTATGTGCTACTCAGACAGTGTATACTATAGGTATATTTAATCTTCATTTTTGATCTGAAATAAAAATAACAATAAAAATGAAATTAACAATGACCTCCACTAAAAGCAATGCAGTATGAGTTTGACATAAGAAACTATTTCCTCCTCTATCGTATCGTGCATTTCAATTATTTTTTCCTTCTCCTATCCTTTTTGATCTCAGAATGTTTTTCGTAGTAACTGGTTGTCAGGTTGTGCGCTGTTTCTTGAAGATGTTCGTAGGATTCCCATGTATTGTTGTCGTATATATAGTTTTCCCACTTTGTAAGAAAAACATGCTTTCGGTGATCATTGTCTGTAGGTCCGCATTCAATTATAGCTTCTGGTATCCACCCTTCGTTATCTTCCTCGACTGGGTGAATGATTCTTTCTTTTACGTTTGCTCTGTATGGCTCCAGTAAGGATACATAAAAGGTGGGATGTATTTCCCAAGTATCCGGTAGCTTCAATCGACACCATCTTTTGTTGCTGCCTACTGTGGTAATTTGAAAAGATCTATAAAGCTTATCTTTGAGTTTTCAACACTGTCTTTTTGTACGGATATTTCCTACATCAAGTATTACCCAGCGGTCAATCTCATACTGTGGGGCTGGTTTTCCTTTTCTTTCGTAATATTCCTCCATTTCCATTCAACATTTTTCTTGTTGATTTTTTACATTTCGATTCATATCTATCATGTAATGAGTATACAGTTCCGAGGTGGAGTTACTGAATTGAACCTCTGTAGGCCAATTGGCGCGTGGTTCGTAACCATAGTTGGCGTAGATTTGTGTTATTTCAGTGGTTCCATGTCTTGAATAATGATATGCATACTCTCCTATTGCTAGCATTTCGGACCAATTGTTTTGCTTATAGTTGCAATAGGCGCGTAGGAAGTGTTCAATAGTTTGGTTTAGTCCTTTTGTTCATCCCTGTGTTTGTGGGTAAAAGGCCGTTGATAAAGATTGTTTGATTCCCAAGAATTGATATAAGTCTGCGATAAAATATCCAATTAATACTCTGTATCTTTCTGATACCATATCTAGAGGTAGTCCATGGTATTTTCAAATGTTCTCCAAGACTAATCTAGCCACTATTGTTGATTCTCTTTTTGCCATTGGTATGAAATGAGACATTTTGGTAAATCTGTCAACTACTACCATTCTATTCTTGTTTCCATTGGATTCCGGTAAGTTGGTAATGAGGTCTACCAATATATATGTCCACGGTGATGATGGTAGTTCGTGTGGGTGTAATAAATTGTATTTGGCGTGTCATGAACTTTTTGTTCTTTGGCATAAGTCACAGTTGTTGCAATAAGCTCTAACGTTGTCCTCTAGCTTAGGCCAGTAGCAGTTCCTGGTAATGAGTTCTATCGTTCTTTCTCTTTCAAAATGTTCTGCTGTCCTTGAATTGTGTTCTCGTTTTAGTACTTTCTTTCTAAAACCTTCTGGTACATATAATCTTTTTTTCCACACTATCATTTTGTCTTCATCTTGTCCTAACCTGTCATCTATGTTTTCTTCCTTATTTTCCATGGTCCTTGATATCTTTTGATATTCCTCATCATTTGACACTTTGTTTCTCCATTATTCTTGAATTGTGGGTGTTAGTTTCATTATTGAGAACCCTGCCAATACTATTTCTTCCTCATCATCTTCGCAGTTCAGTGCCTGTATGTATGTCCCATATTCAGGTCTGAGTACAGGTTTGTTGTTTGTTGAAACTGTATCCCCCTCCCTAGTGATGAACTCCAGGCATCAAGATAAAGCATCTGCTTTTCCGTTTTGTAAACCCTTTCGATAGACTGTTTTGAAGTAATATTCTTGTAATCTTTCAGCCCACCTGGCTTGTCGCCTATTCAATTGGTTGGTTGCTTTGAAGTATTGAAGGTTCATATGGTCAGAGCAGATGGTTGATGTATGAATTGCTCTTTGTAAAGAACATTGCCATTGTTTTATTATCTAGACAATGGCTAATATTTCTTTGTCATATATCTGATAGTTGAGTTCTGCCGGTGAAATCTTCTTGGATATAAAGGCTACCAGGTGTAGCCTGCCCTCCTCGAATCTCCGAGATAAGACTGTACCCATTGTGTAGTTTGATGAATCGGTTTCTATTATTGCAGGTCTATCTTCTTCGTATTGTCCAAGGATGGAAGTGTTTTCCTGTGAGAACAATATACATATCTAGTAGTATACCGCTTTTTGAGCTTCCCCGGAAAAGGAATTTTTTTCCATCCCCTTTTGATGTATCTGTGATGGGTGTGACTATTGCGGCATATTCTTGGATAAATTTTTGGTAAAAGTTTTAAAGTACTAATATAACCTGGACTGCTTTTTGTGTTTTTGGCATAGGCCAACTGGTTACTGCTGTATTTCTGCTGGGTGCCATTTTCAAATCTTGACTGCTGACCAGAAATTCTAGGAATTCCACTTCTTGTTAATCGAATTCACACTTGTCGATTTCGACTACTAGTTCATTATCTTCAAGGACTTGTAGTATTTTTCCGACATATTTGTGGTGTTCTCCCTTGGTTCCTTTGGTTGCTATCATGTTATCTTCGATATAACAGACTGTAATATTGTTGTCTTTTCCAAAGAATTGTTGTAAAATACAATTCATCTATCTCTGAAAAGTTGCTGGTACATTTGTTAATTTGAAAGGCGTTACTGTGCATTCATAATAACCAAACTTTGTTCTGAAAGTTGTATTCCATACGTGCCCTTGCGCCATTCAAATTAAGTGATATCCTGACTTTATATCGAGCTTGGTTATATAGGTAGCTCCCTTCATTCTGTTTTGTAGTTCATCCAATAATGGTAGGGCTGTTTTGTATTTTATTGTTAAGTTGTTGGAACGTCTATAGTCAACACAAAGAGGTAGGCCACGGCCATTTTGTTTCGGTACGAGTAGAATAGGGCTTCCTGCTTGCCCCTGTGATGGTTGTATTTTTCCCTCTTTTATCACTTTGAGAATATATTCCCGAAGTTACCTTTCTTCCTCTCTTGACAGTCAATAAATAGGTCCCATATTCACTTGATCGTCTGTTGTTTTTAGATTTATTTCAGGATTGTGGTGTCCATGCTTGAGATGTTTCCAGGATTTGTACGGATCTGATATGTGTAGCTTTTTGTGATACTGTGGCGGAAGTTTGTCAGCTGGTTGTGTAGTTGCATCAACTATCACCGATCCAATAACAATTGAATCGTTCTGAAATACTACTTTGTTGTCATATAGAATTTTCCATTTCCGATATTGTTTGCCGCGTCCATACTATCCACTTCCGCATTCTGTAAAATGAAGGTGACTGTAGATTGTTCCTGGTGCTTTGTATTTCTCCAGATGTCATACTGGTATGAAAACATCATAGCTTGCTTGCATTTTGACAACTTCGAAAGTTTCGAGTGATTGATGATTTCTTGATGCTAATTCTAGTGGGATAGTATATAATCCTGGAAGACTTACCTTATTTCCCCCAAAATCTTTGGTTCCAATTGCATGGTTTTATTGTACCACAGGTATCTTAAATGCTTTCGCAGTTTCTGGTAATATTGTAAAAGATGTGGATCCTAGATCCAACATTGTGCGAACACGAAATTGCTTACTTACTCTTGTACCAGTGTCATTGTCCATAAAAAACCTATAAATTGGTCTTTTGCCGATCCTTGTTTGTAGTATTTTGTGTAACTTTTTGACTTCATAAAAGACAAAGTTATCACTTGTATTTTGTTGCTTGCTTGAGATTTCTTTCTCTGTGGGGTGTTGTTTGTGTTTTGGAGCCATTCTTTTGTCAATGGCTGGGCTGTAATAGGTCCTTGTTAGTAAATGGGGAGTTTCATATACTTATAATATTTGAATGCACAACTACTGTCGAGCAGTGTCATCCCTTCTGGAATCCTGATGGTTGCGACCGGCATCAATATAAAGGCTTTCTCCAGCCGAATTACTTTTTTATCCTCCACATAATACCCGGCACCCCTTGGTTCGTACTTACTTCCAATATTATTAGTCTGAAAAACTTTCATGTTGATTTCACCAATCTTCAGCCACATCTTCGCAGCTACTCTGAGTTGTCAATTCTCCTTCCAAGGTTTGTATATATACTTCTTCATCTTGATCACTTTCGATCTCGTATTTGTTAATAGGGTCATCCCGCAGTTGATCGAATTCTTCTCCTTTCAGCTTCTGGTAGGTCCTAGGTTTTCCGAAATCCGCCGTTCCGCTAATGACCTTGACGCCGTGAAAGCATTTCATCATTATATGGGCTCCCATTCGGTCCGAAGGCCAAGCACATCTCAGATATTTCTTTGCCTCACTTCTTCTATCAATTTCATTTTTCGGAACACCTTCTACCATCTGGCCTCTTGTTTTGGAATTTATTTGTTCTGGGTTGTGGCCTATTGTCGAATCTTCCAGGCTTCTTAAACATGGTTCTTTTTTGAACTGCCCCTGTTTCGGAAACTCGTCCCATTGACTTTGATTTGTTGATGATTCTGAAGTTTCTTTCTGTAGCTTGTGAAACTTCTACATTCTTTCCGGCGTTTAAAATGATTTCTCGGAATTTCTCATCCATTTTGTCTGCCGGGTTGACTGTTGTTCATTGTTTGAATAGTTGTGGTGGCCATCCTCTCATTAACATTGTTCGATTGGTGTCAAGGTTTCAAGGCTCAGAGTTCCAGGGGTAATAAAAACCGACAGGAGGTGCAGTGATCGCAGGTACTGCGTAATCATCCAGAGACTCAAAATCCGGAATCACAGGAGTGAACAAAGGTTGGTGCCGAAGCAATTGATTGTTTTGTAGACTAGAAAATACGTAAAGAACAAACCTATTCTCCACGAATCCTTCACCCTTATGTACAGCTAACGCGACTGTCGTCACCTTTACTCACTCGTTCCCAAATATATCCCAACCACACCCAACTTTGTATGCAACCCTTTCAAACCACAGCTCACATCATAACCATCATGCTATATTTACAACACAACCATCAAAACCTGATTCCATCCACCGAAACCTGTTTCCCTTACATCGAAACCTGAATCCTTCCACCGAAACATGTTTCCCTTTCAACGAAACCTGATTCCTTCCATCGACACCTGTCTCCCTTCGTATTCCTCAATCTCCTTCATTGATCCATACTCTTTCTTCAATCCTCACTCGGCACAACTGTGACAGTAGCTCCCCCTCCCACAAGCCGTGTTCCTACAAGGAGGTTGATTCAGGTTTGCCAGGTTGTTCCGTATCAAATACGTTGATAGCTTGAAGTCCGTCCACTTTGATTGCTGGTTCCCAGCTCCTTTCATCGTAGTCTCTCCATTTAACCAGGTACTGCAGCTGACGTCGAAACACTCTAGAATCTTTCACCCATTCCTGTTCGTATTCCTCTTCTCCTTCTATAACAACTGGCAGCGGTGCTGATTCTACCTGTCCTGGTGAGGCATCCTCTGAGGCGTTGCTTTTGCAGGATATGGGTTGTACTGGATGAATGTGAAGGTCCTTGGGTAACCGCAGACGATACGCCCATGGACTGATAACTTCTGTGATTTCATATGGTCCCAGGCGTTTTCAGTCTACCTTCTTGCTTGGTCGTTGTGTTGCAATATTCCTGGCATCCATCCACACCTGATCACCAAAATTCATCTGCACTCCCTCTCGTCGATATTTATTTGCTTTTTCAGCTTGGATAGCTTGCGCCCGGGTCATTTCAGCCTTCATTTGTTGAAAAACATCATTCATCTTTTGGGAGAGAATGTTTGCATTCACTTCCCTGATAGCATTTCCGTTTTGGACTGGATGTTGACTGAACGTCATTCTTGAATGGAAGCCATAATTGCCGAAAAACGGTGAGCATCCTGTTGTTTCCGAAGTGTGATCGTTTGATGCGAATTCTGCCATGGGCAACCATTGTGTCCAGTCCTTCTGTTGATAATTAACGAAAGCTCTGAGGAACTGTTCCATAACAGCGTTCATCTGTTCCATTTGACCGTCGGTATGTGGATGAAACGCAGTTGAATGTCTTCGTTCGATTCCCAGTCTTTCACAGACGTGTCTCCAGAATTCCGATGCGAATTAGGGTCCTCCGTCCGATACTATGGTGTCGGGTAAGCCATGCAACTTGAACACCTCTCGTATAAACATTTCGCCCAGTTTTTTTCCATCTGTATCATCTCTACATGGAACCAAATGCCTCATCTTCGATAACCTGTCAACCACTACCCAGATGGCATTATATCTTTCGCTTTCCAGTAGTCCTACCATGAAATACATATTCAGCTCTTTCCACGGATGTTGCTGTACATCCAGTGGTTTGAGCCATTTGTGAATCTTTTAATGAGTGGCCTTGCTGGGTTGGTACGTATGGCAGTTTCATACGTACCTGTCCACGTCTGACCTCATTCCTTGCCATTGATGATTTTTTTTCAAAAGTTCGAGGGTTTTGGCACTTCCTGGATGTCCGGCGGCAGGTGTATCGTGATGTTCTTTTATCAGACTAATCTTTTCTGATGCCTCTTGATTGATGATTTCCGTTGCATTGGGACACAGTCCCTCGCTGCTGACGAACGGGCAGTCCCTACACACATTTTGAATCCAACTCCACAACTCTTCAGGATTGACTTCATCTGTACCTTGATTGACTACTTCAGCGAATGCTACTACCATTTCGTTTCATATTCTTTGATCAAGATTCTCAGTCTACAGCACAATTTGTTGGGTTTTTTCTGCCCCCCCCTTCAGAGGGATGTCTCCTGGCATTCTAGTGAGTACATCGGGCTTTTGACCCTGTGCTTCTGGGCGGTATATAATTTTGAATTTGAATCATCACAGGAATTCAGACCATCTCGTTTGTCTCCTGTTGAGGAGTTTCGACGTCATGAAGTATTCGAGGTTCTTGTGATCTGTCAGTATCTTCATTGGATGTACTGACTCCTCACATTCCGGTCTCCACTGTTCCTAACTCTTAACGATAGCTCCGAGTCCCTGATCATAAATCTCGTAGTTCTCTTCCGCAGGTGTACATTTCTTTGAGAAGAATGTTGCTGGATGGAGGATTCTCTGATTGTCGTATTGTGACAGTACTTCTGCGGATACATAACTTGATGTGTCAGTTTCCAAAACCATTTCCTTTGTGTAATCAAAATGTGCCAAGACTGGTGCCGTTGTACACGCTTCCTTCAATTCCGCAAATGCTCTCTTCTGCTCAGAACCCCAGTGGATCGGTACTAGCTTCTTTGTATGTTTTGTTAATGGTTGGACTACCCTGCTATAATTTCTTATAAATCTTCAATAAAAATTGGGGAATCCTCAAAACGCTTGGACCTCCTTGAGTTTTCCGGGTGCTTCCCATTCGTTGATGGCTGTTATCTTCTCCGGGTCCATTCTGATTCCGTTTACCCCTACTATCAGCCCCAGATATTTGATCTCTTGTTGATGAAACTCGCATTTTTCAGCCTTTAGGTACAGCCCAGCTTCTTTTAATGTTGTCATTACAGCCCGGACGTGTTCCTTATGTTCCGTTAGATTGTCACTGTAAATGAGTATATCGTCCAGGAATGCTGTGCAGAAGATGTCCAAAAAGGGTCGAAGGGTGTCATTAATGAATTCTTGAAAGCTTGCTGGCGCATTGGTAAGTCCGAAAGGCATTACCAAAGATTCAAATAGGCCCTAGCGGGTTCTGAATACCATTTTCCATTCATCTCGTTCTGCTATTCAGATCATATTGTAGGCATCTCGAACGTCCAGTTCGGTGTACCACCTAGCTTTCGACAGCCTCAATAGTGTCTCTTGGATTAGCGGTAATGGGTAACGGTTTTTTATCATTCCTTCGTTTGGACCTCTGTAATCCACACACAATTGTAGGCCTCCATTTGATTTTGGTGCGAAAAGGACTGGTACCCTACATGGTGATGAAAATGATCTGATAAATCCTTTTGACATATTCTTTTCTATCCATTCTTTCAGAACCTGAAGTTCTTCTCTTGACAGGCTGTAGATTGGGCCAAACGGTGAAGTGAATCGATTCTGAAGTGTGATCTTGTGTCGTATGGTCTATGTGGCGGTAATCTTTCAGCGATTACTTTGTCAAAGAGGGGGAGGAACTCATGGTATTCTTTGGGAATCAATTGTTCCAGCAGTTGTTGTTGAAGGTCCTTAACTTCTAGGGCCTTGTTGATTTCGTATAGAGTTACCGCGTATACTTTGAGTTTCTTCTTCTTGTTGTGTCTCATGACCGGAGCTGCTGCTATCGCACATATATCCAACATTGACTTGCCCGGTTCCGTTGGTTCCATATGATTTCCCCTTACCCATACGCTCGAATGATGTTGACAATGTTTTTGACTGTATTCGCATTCAAATCCAATTCGTTTTTTCCGAAACTTGACTGTAACTTCGTGGAGTTGTAGCCATGGTAGTCCAAGTACGATCGGGTAATGTCCCATCTTTGTGACGAATGCTGGTATCTGCTCCTGATGTCCGCATATGCCTAGGTCTAATTCAGCCATAGTGGTAATTGTTCCTGATTCGATGGGCCTTCCATCTATAACTTCCAATTCTCTTTATTCTTTTAATTCTTTTTCCTTCAACTGATGATGGCGGACGAAATCTTTGTCAATAAATGCTATTCCAGTAGCTCCACAGTCTATCAATGTGTGAGTATCAATGATCTTGTCTTCTATTTTCAGCAAGCATTTCACGACAAGATGTTTGCTTTCCAGACAAGACTTTTATTTCTGCGCTTGATATAGAAAACTGTGAAATACCAAAACTAGCATTGACTGACAAAGGAGATTCGTTTCCAGCGCAATTGCCATCCTTATTGCACTGGACTAAACTTTTTCCAACTCTACTTCCATTCCTTTCCTTATATCTGAATCTGCGTCTCCTTTATTTTCTGCTTTCCTAAAAGGTGTTTCCTTTGTTTGTCCTGAGGCTGCCTTCAACTTCCTTGGGCATGATGCTGCGAAATGCCTACTATCCCCACAATACATGCATTATGCTCCTTCCCTGCGTCTTTGGCGTTTATCAGGTGTAATCTTGTTTCCCTCGACCGCCGAAAGATCCATTGGTGCAAGACCATGATAACCTGCCACTGTTCCTGCTGGTGCCACAGCTGGGGCAGATGTGGTATTGGTCGCAGTTTCGGACTTCTTATAGCCTTCCCACTTTCCTGACTTCTTTTCTGCAGCGTGTCTTCTCAACTGTGAATCTTGTTTTGGGCAGAGTTTGACAAACTCGACTATGCTTTCTGGTTCCTGAATGTGTTGCAGGGAGTCTTTGAGTTCGTTGGATAGCCCATTTCGCAGTGCATCCATTGGAGCATCTTTGTTCCATTTGGCATCTGCTACATATCTTTGGAATTCTGCGTAGTACTGAAAAAGTTTGCGGTTTCGTTGTCCGAGTCTAAAGAGTTCCCTCTTGGCCTTTGCTGCTTTATCTTGATCTTCAAAAGTAAGATGTAACAGGTCAACCTGGTCTTTTCAGAAATCAAGCTTAACTTCCCTGGAGATTTCATCACATTGTGGCATTGACTGTGCCAGGGCCACCCCTTACAGCCATCCGACTGCATACCTCAGCTTCTTTTGCTCGGTATTGAATGGCTTTGGTTTTCCAGCTATCTTCAGGGCCAGCTGCATCTTCTCTCCTCGAAGTTCCTTTTTATCTTCTCCTGAGAAACTGGCAATGTCATTTACCTTCTCTTCCCTATCTTCCTTTTCTCTTGTTTCTCCCGTCCTTCCTTCCGTTAACCTCAAAACTCGGGTTACCTGTTCACGATTCTCTTCTGCCAGGTCTCTGAATTTCTCCATCTACACCTGGGCATGTTCCAGGTCTTGCTTCAATTCTGCCAAATCAGGATTCTTCTCTTCCAGCTGTTGTTCTAGATTCCGGACTTTCTCTTCCAGATCTCCGTGACTGCATACTTTCGTTGTTTCCTCCCTGGATTCCAACGCTTGTTGTGTGAGCTGTAATTCTTGTTTTAGGTTGTCCCGCTCCTGGATAACCTTTCCTCGTTCTACCAACAATACCGATATTCATGCTTGTGCATTCCTCACAGATTGCTGTTTCATTAACAATTTGTTTAATCTGCTGGTCGTCGGAAGTTGAGCCGACACTGTTAGCCCAAAGTTGATATCGTGGACGTGTTTCCAGAGTTGTGTTTCGTCCATGGCTGTTATGTCCTTTGCTGCCACATTCTCTAATTCCAGTTGTAATGCACGGGTCAACGTGACATCGCGAGTTGGTCTTGAGAAACCTTCTGACATTCTGACTGTGATGTTGGGAGGCTGCTGTAGTATTAGCAATGGGTCCGGGTTACCCGGCCGCGGTCCGGTTCGGAACCGGACCCGCAGCCCCGGGTCGGTTCTGGAACCGCCAAGCAACTGAACCGCCCAATCACAAACGGTTAAAAACCGGAACCGCACCGAAACCCGCCGGGTTTTGGCGGGTTTTACCTGCAGCAGAGCCTCATTTTTCATCGGCCCCAATAATCACAGCTTTTCTGCTTCAATTAAGTATTTGAGTTCTGATTGGATCGCGACATGTTATATACGTATATTATGCAGTTTTTGACGCTCTTTCACGTCCCGGTCTCCGATTTGCGATACGATTAGTATTCGTTGAGTCGCTGTGAAATACAGCCGAAACTACGTTCAAAATCGACTGTTTTTCGCAGCGACTCAACGAATACTAATTGTATCGCACATCGGAGACCGGGACGTGAAAGAGCGTCAAAAACTGCATAATCTACGTATATGACATGTCGCGATCTAATCAGAACTCAAATACTTAATTGGAGCGATAGTTTTTGAGAAGAAACCCGCCAAAACCCAGCGGGTCCGGGTCGGTTCCAGTTCCGAACCGCCCATGGAACCGAACCGCCCAATCACAAGCGGTTCCCAACCGGAATCGACCTGGACCCGTAATTTGGAACCGTTGCTAACACTGGGCTGCTGTGAGGAGATAGATGGCTGTGAAGCGGGAACAGGGTTGTTTGGCCAGATACGTTTTTATTTCGTCCGTTGTTTCCTGGATTTGTTGAGCTGCTGCCTTGATTTCTGCTTCGGGAAATGGATTGACCATCCATCGGAAAAACACCTCGTGTTTGCTGGGTGATGTTACGATAATCAGTCGAGTTGGTAAAGGGGCCGGGTATAACTCTCTATTGGCTCCCTTTCCTGTGTTTGCCATCCGCTCGTTATGATCTTTCCATGAGATCTGACTTTCTGTGTCCTTCGGCGTTGCTTCAATCGTGGATTCTGATTCTGTAGTTTGAGCCTCTGCTGCCCTTCCGATTGTTGTATGTGTGCCTCCACAGTTATGTTCGCAGTAACACAGTTCTTCGTTTTGACAATCGATGTGTAGTTCGTGATATTTGGTCCAAAAGGTCTTTAAAACTGGATCGTCGATTTGGAGTCCTCCTCCGTTGCTTGTGGCATTCATCCAGTGACTGTTCCAAGGAGATACCGCTTGTGGTTCGTTCTAAAAATATGTTTCGAGGGGTTCTTCGGTTTTGAGGATGATAGTGTCGATGCTATTGAATGTGTTTAATGGTTCTTGTTCAAAAAGGTTGGTGATTTGACCAGCTAGGTCCAAGAAATTGATTTGAGATTGTGCAGGTTTGTGGCTATCGTACGCTGGCATGTACTCGAATATGCTGGATCCTTCTCGTCGAAATCTCCAGAAGCACACTATGCACATGTGTCTCCAGAAACTGTGTACCGTTAACCAGTTTTCGAAGTTGCCAACAGATTTAAACACCAGGCACTGGGTATTGCAGGGGCGATGACAAAGTACCAGTTGCTTCGGTGGTGATAGCAGCACATATACTAAATTATAACCAGTAGAATCGAATGTAGACTCGTTCTTCTGACAAGGTGTCAAGGCTCAGTGATCTAGGGGTTATAAAATGCGACAGGTGGTGCAGTGGTCGCGGATACTGCGTAATAAACTAGAGACTCGATATGCGGAATTACAGGAGTGAACAAAGGTTGGTGCCGAAGCTATTGATTGTTTTGTAGACTAGAGAATGAGTAAAGAACAAACCTATCCTCCACGAATCCTTCACCCTTATATACAGATAATTCGACTGTCATCACCTTTACTCACTCGTTCCGAAATACATCCCAATCTCACCTTACTATGTATGCAACCCGTTCAAACCACAGCTCACATCATAACCATCGGGCCATATTTACAACCCAACCATCAAAATCTGATTCCTTTGACCGAGACCGGTTTCCCTTACATCGAAACCTGAATACTTCCACCCAAACCGGTTTCCCTTTCAACAAAACCTGATTCCTTCCATCGACAACTGTTTCCTTCGTATTCCTCTATCTTCTTCATCGATCCATACTGCTTCTTCGATCCTCACTGGGCACAACCATGACAATAAGCTACTTTTGTAATTCCAGCTTTTACATTCAAGCTGTCATGCTCTGTAATAATGTCTTGGATACTTCCATTATATCGAACTTCCATGATTGCCTTGTATGCGGTCTCTTGTTGATGTCAATTATGGAATTGGGTATATATTGCTCCACGGTATATTGACTAGCTTCGCTTATGCTGTCCATCACTGGCTTCTGTTTCCCACTGCATATGCCATGCCAGAACATGTCTAGTGTCCACAACAGTTCCGGGTTGGAACCAGAACTGTGCCCCCAGGTCGGTTTTGGAACCGCCAAGGAACCAAACCGCCCAATCACAAGCAGTTCCAAACCTGGACCGGAGCCCCAGATCCGGTTCTGGAACCATCAAGGAACCGAACCGCCCAATCACAAGCGGTTCCAACCTGGAACTGAACCGAAACCCACCGGGTTTTGGCGGCTTTTACCTGCAGCAGAGCCTCATTTTTCATCGGCCCCAATAATCACAGCTTTTCTGCTCCAATTAAGTATTTGAGTTCTGATTGGATTGCGACATGTTATATGCGTAGATTATACAGTTTTTGACGCTCTTTCACCTCCCGCTCCCCGATTTGCGATACAATCAGTATTTGTTGAGTCGCTGTGAAATGAAGCCGACAATGCGGCCAAAATGGACGGTTTTTCGCAGCGACTCAACGAATACTAATTGTATCGCAAATCGGAGAGCGGGAGGTGAAAGAGCGTCAAAAACTGCATAATCTACGTATACAACATGTCGCGATCCAACCAGAACTCAAATACTTTATTGGAGCGATAGTTCGAGAGAAGAAACCCACCACAATCCGGTGGGTTCGGTTTGGTTCCGGGTCGGAACCGCTTGTGATTGGGCGGTTTGGTTCCTTGGCGGTTCCAGGACCGAACCGTTGGCCTCAGTTCGGGGTTTGGAACTGGAGATTAGTGCCGGTTCGGGTTTAGTACGGTTCCGGAACCGGAACCGCCCTGGACCCGTAATTTGGAACCGTTGCTAACACTAAACATGTCCATCCAGACGTCTTCTGCAGTATTGAAGATTAATGCCTGGTCTTGTGAATAAATGTGGTTGATTTGAAATGTACGTTTCTATACACATCCACCAAACATCAAAGTTCTCCGTACTGTGTCTTGCAAACTTTGGTGGATCCGTCAACTTGATTCTGGAATCCCTTTGCCTGTTTGATGCTGGTGCTTGGGTTTTGGATCTGGACCTCCATCTGCTAGAGCCCATATGACTTGGCGGAGCGGATGGTGGTGGGTCTCTTCCAGTACCGCTTGGTGGTGGTGGTGGATTTCCTCCAGTACGTCTTGGTATTGATGCTCCTCTGTTTCCACTTGGCCCAGGTTCTAGATTTCGTAGTCTTGGGTCTATTCTCGAACCTCCTCTGAGGCCTGTTCTTGGAGCATCATCTGAGTCTGTTATTGGGGAAACACTTCTGTTTCTCTCATCTGTTCTCAGCTGCCATTGTTGTACTCTTTCGATCCTGACTCTTCGTTCTGGCATCATAGCTGAGAACATAGCTCCTGCTACTGCTTCTCTTGTACCAGTAGTTTAGTCTGCGATTTCATTGACCCTGTCTGTTATAATTCTCAGGTCCGCAAAGTTAGGTAAGTCTTTCATTACCCAGTTTTCTAGCTCCGTCATCGTTTTTTGTATGGTGTTATAGGTAACTGTTGATGACGCCTGCTTTATCCTCATTTGATTTTGTTCCCTTTGGCAAACCTCAATTCTTGCCTTGAGTTTTACGATCTCTTTAGTTGCCCCAGCAATGATTTGCTGAGATTGTTCCTGGATGGCATCAATTCCTGTTCTACCTTGCTTAAGCATGAAGTCCAGCATTCGTATTTGTTGGTCATGCCTCTCCAGGACTTGGATTCCCAGGATTTGGTTGGTCTCGACGTGCTGGGTCAAGATTTGACAGGCTCATTATATGTCGTCAAATTCGACTTCGATTACCTCTTTCTCGCTGTTGCAGCAGTCGATCAGGTTCTGTACTTCCTGATCCAGGCACGACACTCATGCTTGCATGCTGTCGATTATCTTCGTGTCCTCTTGGTTGGTCAACTCCTGATACTGCTGCCGCGTGCGTTGGTAATGATTCTGTATCCTCTGGACCCATTCTGATAAGGGCTTGGATATTGATGCAATCGACATGGTGACTGTGGTAGATACGGGTACCAATCGGCCCACTCCAAATGTTAGTCAGCGCCTGGCAGTCGCCATTATGGGATTGTTGGGATGGGAAAGTATATGGTCCGTATAATTTTGCTCTGTTCAGTGCTGTGATTGCTAACTGTTGGATATGGTGGCAATACTTACACATATTGTTGCAATATTTTGGACAGTGCTCCGGGAAACACTTCAAGGTGTAACTTCCGTTTTCATTGTTGATATTGGCAGCACAGCAAACTTGGTTTTCGCACAGTTTACAGCTCATGAACTCTTTATTATGCATAATATCCAAAATATTCAACTGTTATGGGCGTGCTCCTGGATGAGTTAATGTTGACCGATATCGATGTATTCGCTGTCGATATAATCTCAGTGTGATGACTTGGATATTGTGGAAAATGTGAATCTCAATACTAGTTCCTCCAATTTGGTTTTGTACGTGAATGTATACAGCCATTCACAGAGCACAGCTGCTACCTTGGAAGTTGTAGGCGTGCTGTACGTAGTCCTTGAAAAACTCATCGAGATAGACTTGCGAGGGCAACATCAGGGAAATGCAAAATTACCCTGGAGTAGTCGTGTTAACTCCGGGACGCTTCCGGAGGCTCCTGGACACTCCCGTACACTCCTGGGCACTTCCGGAATATGGGAAGGTACTCCAGGAGCCGCCGGAAGAAATGGTAATCTTTGAGACCGTCTGGGAGCTCTCAGCCAATCTCCATGTGGTAATGGGAGCTTGGGCAGGTGTTCCAGGAGCATCCTGGAGATATTTGAGTGGTTTTGGACTATCATGGAGCTCTAGCCAAGTTGTTGTGAAAGCTTGAGAGTTTTGTTCTCCATTTCACAAGATGTCGGCACACCTGACATGAGTTTCAGAAGTCCAAAAATTGGTGCTAGCATGTTCAATACATCCGAGATAGTGGGTTGGTTATGGCTTCTGAGATTTCCAGTGCACCGGAGATATTCCGCTCTCCTGAGTATCAGGACAGTTATTATGTCATTGGGGCTCCGGAGATGTCCGGCACTCCTGAGATGCTCCAGACTTATGAGATCCCTGGTGCTTCTGAGATCCATGGCACTCGTGAGATCTCAGGTGCTCCTGAGGTGCTGAATGCTTCTGAGATTCCAGGTGCTCCTGAGATATTCAATGCTCCTGAGATCCTGGCTGGTCCTGAGATGCTCAAGATCCCAGGTGCACCTCAGATGTTCGATACTCTTCAGTAGTGTTTGCAACAAACCGAGCAGGGATTGGATTCGAGTTTGATCTGAGATTTGCTGCTGGTTCACCTCACAGCAGTTCGCAAACCATTGAATTTCGAACGAAATGACGCAACCGAGTTCTTGTCCGATTGGCTTGAATTTTTTTTTCTCTTGTAGGGCATGAAGTTACCTACAAGATAAAAAAACTTCAAGCCGATCAAGCCAGAACCCGCATACTTATGTTCATTTGAAATTGGGGCGAGAATTTGGTGGGGTTTGAGCGAAAATCTTGGCAAGGATTCAGTTCAAACGAATCAAACCAGTTTGGCAATTCTCACGAACTGCTGTAGTTCATTGCCATCACTACTCCTAAGATCCAGGGTGCTTCTGTGATGCCCAATACTCCTCAGATCCCAGGTGCTCCTGAGATGCTGAATGCTCTTGAGATCTCAGGTGCTCCGGAGATACTCAATGCTCTTGACATCTCAGGTGCTCTGGGGATGCTCAGTGCTCTTGAGATCTCAGGTGCTCCGGAGATGCTCAATGCTCTTGAGATCTCAGGTGTTCCAGAGATGCTCAATGCTCTTGAGATCTCAGGTGCTCCGGAGATGCTCAATGCTCATCAGAGCTCAGGTGTTCCTGAGATGCTCAATGCTCTTGAGATCTCAGGTGCTCCTGAGATGTTCAATGCTCTTGAGATCTCAGGTGCTCCTGAGATGCTCAATGTGTTTGTGATCTCAGACTCTCCTGAGATGCTCAACTGTTGTGAGATCCCAGGTGCTCCTGAGATGCTGAATGGTTGTAAGATGCTCATGAGATGCTCGGTACTTCTGGCATGTCCAGCCCTCAGTGGAGTTCCTGCATTTAGGTTTGTACAGGCTTTTGATGAAGGTGAAATCGTTATTCTATTGATATCTATGATATATACGGTGTTGGACAAACACAAGGAAGATGAGAGACAACTTTCAAGCTGGCTCTGAGAGAGATAATGTGATGATGGGCAGGCAGACACGGAGAAGCCAAGTGGAGAACTTAAGATAACTAGGGAGAAGATGCTGCATATACGGTGCATGGCAGTAAATGCATGATAGATAGTCATATGGGTGAGTCAGTAGCTGCAGTGGGCTGAACAGAGCGAGGGCCAGGTGATGTGCGAGTGTAATTGATGTATGAAGAGAGAGTTGGTAGTTGCACCTGGCTGGAGAGAGTGAGGGCAAGATGGAGTGCGAGTGTAATTCATGCATGACCTGGCTTGGGTGATGTTATCCCACAATCGCAAACCTGCATAAAGAAGATAACTTAGATAGAGTGCAGTCTCTCTGTGCAGCGTGCTGCAGAGACAACTACCATACAGTATGCGAAAGAGATCGATCGAGTGAGTATAAATGCGAGCTGGCTGGGCTGGCAATCCGCAGAGGAGACCATTAACTCTGGTAAAGCTGAATGCGACTGGATGGACAGATGGAGAAGATGGATGAAAGCTGGAGAGCTGCAGAGAGACCACAGATGGAAGAAAGATCTGAGAGCTTGGATTCGTATGTGAAAAAGTAAATCTTGGACAGGTAAGTTGCACCCGTCAACTCGTTTAATCTGCTTGGCAAGCCATATCTTCTAACCCAAACTCGCAGGTGGAATCCAAATCGGAGGTGCAATCTCGGCCAACCAAGCCTTTCAAGGCCTAGTCCATTAACAATTGAACAGATTAGACGAGAATACGAATGCAACTTACCACATCAAGTCCTAGTTTCTCGCATACAAATCCGAACTCTCAGGTCCATCTCTGCCTCTCTGCTGCTCTCAAACTCTCCATCTTTCCTTCTTATCCCCTCTCTCAACCTCATCCCATCCAGGTTTTCAAGAGTTAAGTTCCCCCCCTGAGCATGGCCAGTCTTCAGGTGGTTAACATCATGAGCCAGCTATCATCTGTCCCAGCTCGATCTACCACTCTCTTACACCGTGGAACTCCTATCTGTAGCCGGCTTCAGAAACCAACTGCTCTCCTGGCAATTGTAAGTTCTCCACTTGGCTTTGCGATCATGGGATAACATCTCTCAAGCTACAGGACTTGCACGAATTGTACTCCCACTCCGTCACGCCCTCGCTCACCTGGCCTCGCGTTGTACAGGCGATGGCAGCTACCCACTCTTTCTCTCCCGAACCAACACCATATGTGCAGTCAAGCACGATACGTATATCCTCTCCCCTCTACCCAAGTGAAGTTCTCCACTTGGCTTTGTGATACTTCATTAACATCTCCCAAGCCAGATCTCACACCAATTATTTGTGTTGTGTAATACCCTCACTTACCGCAACTGCTTCAGAGTCTGTCACTCTCACACTCACTTGTGCTTGGCCACCATAATCCCACTCTATGTCCATCTCGTCCATCTCTCTTTCAACTACCTTCAAGACCACTCGAAATCTATCATGTTCATCTCTCTCCAATCCTACTGGCAATCTGTGTTGTTAATCTCTCCATGTGTACTTGAAATCCATCTCGTCATATCCCTCCACGCACAGTGGAGATCTATAATGTCATCTCTCCCCAAGCCCGTTTTATGTCCCCCTGTGTATTAGTCCAAGTGTATTTTTAGTATAGACAGTTTGATATCAATAGAAATTATAATGTTAAGCACTTATATTCCAATACTAGTGCCACTCTAGCATGTGGTGGTTGCGCTCAAGTACAAACAAGTTTCTCATGTACTCCAGAATCATTTACCAGTTCTCCTGGAGGCTCCCAAACCTTACACCGGTGCCCCTGGATGCTACAGAACGATACACTGGCGCTTCTGGAGGGTCTTGAACCTTACACCAGCATTCCTGGATGCTCCAGAACCTTGCACCAGTCCTCCCAAAGGCTCCCAGAGGCTCCCAGAGGCTCTGCAGAGCGCATGATTCAAAATCAACCTCCGCAACCTCCGGAGGGTCCCAGGGCTTCTGGGAGCGGACAATACACTTTGCTGATGAATCTGCCTGTCTGCACAAAGTGGATATAATTTGCCACGAGGTTTTGGTATTGGAGAAATGATATCAAGAAGTCAAGATGGACGTCGTTTTGCCAAATGTGATGAAGGTAATAAGCGTTAAGAACGTGTATGTCTTCATGTGTGTATTGGGACATATATAATAGATATTCTTCAGGTAAAAACTTAAAAATATTTCAGGTAGTTTTCCACTATTGTGTTCTGACTGTGGATTGCTGCTAGAGCTTGATTGTTTGTTCGACCAGGAGGTTTGTGAGAATATTTATAGGTGGGTATTTCCGCGTCAAAGGTATATCAGTTAGGCATGATGGTACTTCTCTATAACTATGATGTGTATGTACAGTACTATCTCAGTAACATATGATCCACCGAAGTGGGTGTTCGTACAACAACCGATCGTTGCGACAAAGCAGATCTCGGTAGTTGGGTGCGGAGAGTTCCATTTGAAAATGTGTAGTTGCGTAAGCCCCCACCAGGCATCCCAAAGGTTATTTTGCATTCATGGCAACATTGCTGACACACATATCGGACTATTACTTCGTATTAGTTATTTTTCGTCTTCATGAGTGGAATAGTGATTCATGATTTCATGAGATGCCATCCCATACTTTGCCACGTATCTAGTGTCATTGTGTTCTATCCATGTTCCCAGTAGAGGGTGTGCTTTCTCAGTTATGGCATAACAAACGCAATTGAACTGGGGTTCGACAGTCCAGATCCAAACACTTATCTTTTAGGTAGAATCAACTACCAGGGTGCAGTTAGCTTATTTCCTTTGAATATTTCACTCGAGAGATAGCAAAGACCCATATACTATGATATTATCATTCGTCCACCTATCCTGGGGAGCTGCGTACAGGTCCGAGTATAGTTCTATTCCAGTATGAGTTTGCTATAAAGTAACACTGGTCTGATCTGTAATGCACAGCTGACCCTAAGGTCCCTGCAAGGCAGTTACTTTGCCTTGGCAGTGTTAGGGGGATACTGCAGCTAAATGTGACTTAGTTTTATCGATATTGTTGTACCGACTTGTGGTAAAGGCGTATCTTGATAACGATGATAAAACTAAAGATGTGAAATTCAAACGTGACACGTTTACGTCGTTGTACTGTATGTATAAATACGGGCATCTATTGCAGTATGGCCCTGTGTGTGTTCTTTTAAAAGTCGTAACTGTCTTGGAGGTAATCCTCTGATGACTCGTCGAAGGCGACTTGGGAAGGAAGTTCACCGGTATGGAAGTAGTGGTAGTATTCTACCCAAAGGTTGTTACGAACAAGGTATCGTGCGAGGTGTTCGTATTTAGCTCGAGTGTTGGCTTGGGCGTGCAAGATGCGAGCGTAGAGAATCTTCTGATCGTCTGTAATAGACATAAAGGTTTATGGGTGAATATTCTTAAGGTAATTAACTTAATAATATTTCAGGTGGTTTTTCCGCTGTTGTGTTCTGACTGTGGTTTGTTCGACTGTTGCTTGAATCGTTGTGTTTAAACTTGTAGGTTTAAGGTGGTCTTTTATAGGTGAGTATTTCCGCGTCAAACCATCCTGCTAAGGGGTGACGGTACTTCTCTGTAATCTATGATGTGTGTGTATAGTACTATCTCAATAACACTCAGTCCACCGTGGTGGGTGTTCACATAACATCCGATCGTTGCTTCAGAGCCGATCTCGGTAGTTAACTGTGGAGAGTTCCGTTTGACAACGTGTGGTTGCGTAAGCCCCCACCAGGAGTTCCCAAAGGTTATCCTGCATGTTATGACGTTGCTGACATACATATCGGACCATTACTTCGTATTAGTTATCTTTCTTCGTATTGAGTGGAATAGTGATCAATGATTTAATGAGCTGCCAACCCATACATTGCCACGTACCTAGTGTCATCGGGTCTTATCCGTGTTCCCCGAAGGGGGTGCCCTCTCTCAGTTATCGTGTTGCAAACACGGCAGAGCTGGGGTTCGACAGTCTAGATCCAAGCACTTATCTTTTAGGTAGAGTCAACTACCGGGGCGCAGTTAGCTTATCTCCTTTGCTTATTCTAGCTCTAGAGATAGCAAAGTCCCGCATACTAAGATAATATCGCTTGTCCAACCAAATCCATGAAGCTAAGCACGGGTATGGTTTGTCCCAGTATTAGCATGATAATTAAGATAACACTGGTCTGATCCATAACGCACAACTGATCCGAAGACCCTTGCTCGGCAGTTACATTGCTTCGGCAGTATGGTTGGTGTGTCCCATGCCTTAGCCAGTACTATGGGTTGTTACCCCCAAGATTACTGTCTGATCGAGTGTGCGTACTGTCTCCACACTGGGTAGCTATTCCCTATGCTGAGACGTAGTATTGTAGCATAGACTATTATGGGGATTTCACCCGGCTATGTTGAGCCGTCTGCTAACTCATCAGTAGACATCCTCAGGGGTGTAATCTTAACCGCTGATTCATCTTTGAATAGCGGCAAGCCTGGGAGACTAAGCCTGATGTACTTCATACGCATGCTAAGGGGAAACCCCTAACAGGCAGTATGGTTTGGTTTATTCCATGCCTTAGCCAGCACCAAAGATTTCCACTCAATTACTGTCAGATCGAGCATATGTATTGTCTCCGCCTGTGTTAGGTAGCCCACTTTACTGAGACGCAGTATTGAAGCTTGGAATATCATGGGGATTTCACCCGGCTATGTTGAGCCTTCCACTTACTCATTAGTAGCCATCCTCAGGGGTGTATCCTTGACTGCTTGTCCCAAGACGTTATCGGTGAGCCTGAAAGACCAAGCATAATGTATCTCATACACATGATACGGAAAAACCCCTAACAATTGATTTGTTGATGTCCATCCATCTAATGCTACACTGACTTTATTTTTTGTTGGCCACTGCTGATTGATTGCATCAATTGTTGAAGAGTATTTTCTTCGGCAAATATTACAGCAAGTATTCGCCGAGGGCAGAACCAAATTGTGTCATAATGTATTGAATGTTTGTTGTAACTCGAGGTTTGTAATAGCATTCCATAGGATATGTGCAGAAACAAATCCTAGTATTAAATAGCAGTTCCAGGTTTCTTGGTTGAATTCATGGGTTGTAAAGGCACTAACTGCCAGTTTTGGATGTTCTGTCTGTCAAAAATCATCAGTATAATCTTCAATTGTTAATCAATTTGTGTTTGATAGAAATAACTTGCCACCATGACACCATTGCTGTCTTTCTTCTTGAGTACAACAAAAGCTTGTGAATCGCCAACCGTTCAAGTCAATAAAGTAACATCAGACTCTATTAACTTTTTCAGCTGGGCTTGGTGTCCCTGTGATGAAACGTGTTTCCCCATAATACTTGTTCCATTCTCGGATGGATGTACAAGAAACTGATGACAGACAATGCAAATCATGCCAGCGCTGCCATTTGATGTATTTGCAGAAAGTTTGTAGAGTCGCCAGGCTGGTGCATGCCGGGAGCCACTTCATACAACCGTAGTTTTGGTTTGAATATTCATGGAGGTCCACCATTTATCAAAAATCATTTACAATATTTCATCAGTCAAATCTTGAATAGAGATATGTTAAGCCTTAGAAGAGTACATTACTTTGAGTGAGAATATATCAATACACTTCGCAGCAGCCATCGAAAAACAGTTTCAAGTGAATATGCAAGTAGAGTCCAAGAGATTTTCAATTGAACTGCAGTCAGAAGAATTGATTAGAGTATAGATATCGTGATATCTGAAATACCTACTTCTCCAGACCGTTTGTAGGAATAAATGATAAATATGAGAAACAGTAGGAAAATAAAATTTTGAGTATGGGCGAAGTATTTTCAGGTATAAAATTTGTTGATCTAGTTGTTCTGTTCCATATCAGCTGCTTTCAACAGCAGTAGCATTATCTGCACTATGACAATATGTTGATACTGCATTAGCACTTGGAATTAGATGTTAAGTCCATATATACGTTCTAGTTCAAAAAGTTGATGCTCACTATTCTCTGCATTGTTAGAACTGATTAGGCAGTTATAATAGTCAAACTACAATAATGATAGCAATTTATACCCATCCCCTCATGTTGGAGATGTCGGATGACCAAAAATTGTTGACATATTGTCCACACTCACTTCGAGTCATGCAATCTATGTGTATCCTGTGCAAAAAGAGTATTCGTTATTTAAACATTGGGCTATCGGCTGTATTCAATAAGAATGGGCCTAGCAATGTAGATTAATTGTAATTTAATTTCCTCAAGCTAGATTGCTCGAGTGCATCAGTGAAAATTGATTTGTTGATACAGGTAGTGAAAATTGCAATTCAACTAATAGTGTTCACACAATCTGATATGCTAGAGATATCAGGCGACCAAAAATCAATGATAGTCTGTTGATGGTCACTTTTAGTCCTACAGTCTACATGTTCAATTATGCAAAATTACTAAATATAATCATAACAGCAGGCTTTCATGCATATTCAAAGAGAATATGCTGTGCGATACAGATTAATTGTGATTTAATTCCTCCAAGCTTTGTTGCTCAAATGCGTCAGTAAAAATTGATTTGTTGATACAGGCAGTCAAAACTGCAATTATACTCATGGAGCTCATACAATCTGATGCGCTCGAGATATTGAGCGACCAACAATCGTTGATGCTCTATTGACCCCCACTTTTAGTCCTGTAGTTTACATGTTTTATTATGCAAAGATAATATATATGATTATCAGGGTGGGCTTTCATGCTTATTCAATACGAATATGCCATGTGATACAGATCAATCCTGATGCAATTCCTCCAAGCTTGGTTGCTTGAGTGCATCAGTAAAAATTGATCTGTCAATAAAGGCAGTCAAAACAGTAATTACACTTATGGTGTGGGAGGTTCTACCGTATACTTAAGGTGCGGCTCCGTGAGGCTCCAAGCGGTCCAGCTACAACTCGGCTGTAGCGCACGGCCCAGGTTACCGGTGCGTGGCTAGCTAGTCAATAAAGCAACCTTCTCGCGACCTCTCAATTGGTAGCAACTTCTCAAAAATCTCTTCTCTCTTCTCTCTACGATGCTCGGCAGCTCTCAATCCCACGATTTCGCGAAGGAGAGGTGGGTTGGAATGTTTGCTGGGTGATTCCCAAAGAGACTCCACGCGACAAAGATTCTGTGTCTACAAACAAACGACGAAGCGATGTTCATCCCGCGCCTACTCAAACAAACGATTGAATTACACGTCCTACAATGTTAAGCTTTACGCTAAGTATTCTGGTTGGCCGGCGTTGTGTTCCGGCCTTACAAATTTAGTCAGAACTTAACTAATCAGAAAAATGGAAGGCGAAGGTTTCGACTGGCTAGTTCCGGGAGCCGAAAATGATGATGGCCTGATCCATTGTTTCCAAGGAGCTGCTCATGCACCCCTAAATGCAGCTACTGCCGATGTTACGGCTATTAGTCGTCAAGGAGTAACCAACTTCTATACCACAATCTACCAATCCAATACAGCCCAAACCAACGATCTCCGACGTTTGACTGATCGCGTACTGTCCCTTGAGGCCCAGCTCGGCAACGTCATCACCGCACGAGATGACGCGTTGACAGAATTGGAGTCATGGCGCGGTCGATTCGACACGATGATGCAAATGACGGCTCCTCTTGCTGTGGGTGGCGTCAATACTGGCGGCGGAGGGGCTCTATCTAAATCCCACCTTAAACAGCATCAGCCTCCACTGTTTACCACTGACCTCAAGTGGGAGACTGTCAATCTATTCCTTCGCAAGGTCGAGCATTGGGTACGCCAAGGCAGCGCGGCAATGGGTACCATGGAGTCGGATATGCGCATCGATTCGGCCTGGCGGTTCATGGACCCGGAGGCGTACAGTTGCTTCGCCCATTGGATCCATCAGCAAGGTGTCACAATCATTACTCCTGCAAACAGCTCTTATGCACCTGTGACTTGGCCTGTCTTCGAATCCGCTTTTCGCCATCGCTTCGTCGCAGAACTCGCCATTACCGCAGTTCGAAAGGAGATCCATGTCCTACACTACTCCAAAAGAGATATTGCATACTTCAACAAGCGATTCTCCGAACTTATCCACATGTTGCAAAAAGAGACTGCTATCACGCGCGAGGATTCCCTGTACGACGAGTACTGCTCCAAGCTACCTTTGGGAATCGCAGATCAGATTGTCCCTCAGCCCACATGCAAAAGAAACTCCAACCTGAGATGCCTTTCACGTTGGCCGATGCCATGGAGATAGTCGGCGAATTCTCAGAACGTACAACTTTGCATCGAGCTATCGTGGCTATGCCAATCAGTTTCGTCACATCCAACACTCCAACGCCTACTGGTTCTGAGCCGATGGACCTCACTGTAGCTAACGCCAATACCAAGTGCTACCGCTGTAGCGGTTTCGGACATGAGGCACACGATTGTGCAACCCCAGACACGCGTGGGCGAGGCCAAGCTTTCCGTGCCAGAGGTGGCGGGAACGGTGGTAGACGGGATGGAGGTCATGATCGCAATGATAATCGTCGCGGGGGCCAGGGAGATTCAACCAGGTCTACAACCGGGAAGATCAATAATATTCAGACCACCGGGGACGGCATAATCACGAACGACGATGCTGATGACTCGGCGGCGGAACCCTCGGCGGCGGAGCAGGAGACTATTGAGGGGGAGGAGGCCCAGGGAAATGACAATTGGGAGTAGTGATAGAACGTCCTACTACCCAGACAGTTATTGGAAAAGTTAAGGAAACAGAGGAAATAGGGACAGGCAAAGGGAAGCACATACGGCATGCAAAATTGTACTTGAGCAGCCTGACACATAATGAGATATCCGATTCTTCACCTAACTCTGACTTACTACATTTTAACGCTTCTGTTTCAACCTCCAATAACAAAATTTTTCAGCATATTCCTTATTTGATTGTGGTGCCTTCCATCATTATGTTGATACTGCTTACGCCAATTCCCTAGGGCTAAAACGTCGACGTTGCGGGCACAGGAAAGTCTCTGTCGCAGGGGAAGAGAAGGCAGAGGAAGATAGATGGCAAGTTTGGCTCAATGCGTCAATAAGAGGCGTAACCGGCAATCGGATTGACATTTCTGGTTGGTACCCGGTTTTTGACTTGGGAGGCATCTATGATCTAATTGTCGGTAAAGACTGGATGGCAGTCAATTTACACCTCATCGACCATAAAACTAATACTCTACACATGCTAGAACCTGATTGGAATGTTTTGCAACAAGGCTCTCACCTTGCATCAACAATTATCACAACATTGCTTACAGGCCTACGACCTCACCAAGGACGACTGAGAGAAATTCGTGCGCACTGCAGAAAAGTGGCTCATAGATCGGCAATTAATATGGTGTCCGCGTCCTTTGTTGCCAATTGCAAGTCATCAGAAATCTTTATAACCAACATCCGGGAACGCGTCGACAAAATCATGGAAGAGGAGGAGGAGCCTACACCACACAAGCCCAGAGACCTCGAAACATGGCGGTTACTAGTTAGGAAGGCATTTGCAGATCTCTTCAAACCGGCAATGGGAGTTCCTGCGGCCTTGAGACATGACTTCCACATAGATACTGATCCGGCAGTAAAGCCACCTCACCATCAACCATATCGCATGTCAGACTCAGCATGCACTGAATTCGAAATCCAAATTGCCAAGTTGCTTGCCAATGGCTGGGTTACTGACAGCCAATCCCGATTCACAGCCCCAGTAATTTTTGTTAAGAAACCAGATGGCTCTGGACTTCGGATGTGTGTCGATTACAGAGGCTAAAATTCAATCACCACCAAAGACCGATACCCACTACCGTATATAGATGATCTCATCAATCGACTGCACGGGTCCAGGGTGTTTACGAAGCTTGTCCTGGTCAGCGGTTACCATCAGTTGCGCATACATCTGGATGACAGGCATAAAATGGCTGTTGTCACTCCGGAGGGGTTCTACGAATTGACCATAATTCCGTTTGGGCTGGCCAACGCGCTGTCAGCATTCATGCGCGTTATGCATCGAATCTTACGCCCATATAGAAAATTTACAATTGTTTACATAGATGACATTCTAATGTTCTCTCGCACTCTGGCTGAACATAAGCTGCACATTGATACTATTTTGCTGGCAATCAGAGCGGCGCGTCTCCATTTGAACGAGAGACAGTGCGTTTTTGGAGCCACACAGACTTCGTTTGTTGGTTTCAAGGTCAACTCGAATGGAATTCACACGGAGGATCAGAAGATCGCAGCCAGGAGGGACTGGCCAGTTGCGTTGAGTACAACCCAGCTTCGATCATTCCTGGGGTTGGCAGGCTACTATAGAAAATTCGTACACAAATTCGCGCACCGGACCACAGAGTTATACACATTGACAACCGAAAACCGTGCGTTTCGGTGGCTCTGCAAACACCAGGTTGAATTTGACGATATTCGCAGGGCTTTAGCGTCTGCTGATGTTCTGACACTACGCGATCCCGAGCGTCACTATATATTGCGCACTGATGCGTCAGACGTGGCGATTAGAGGCATACTGGCTCAAAAACAACCCTGGGGAGCCGAGGGCCGACTGGTGGTGCGCCCGCTGGGTTTCTTCTTTCGAAAATTACACAACGTCGAGACGCAGTACGCAGCGTATGACCGTGAGTTATTGGCGATCCACGACAATTTAACCCACTGGGAGCCTCACCTTGGCAATGGACACACGTCAGTATATACAGATCACACATCGCTACAGCATATCCTAAGCCAGAAGAAGCTGTCCAGCCGCCAATGCGACACTGGGATAAACTGCAGCAGATTGACTGTTCGATCAAATACTTCCCAGGAGTGGCCGACCTTGTGGCGCATGCGTTGAGCAGAATCCATCATCCAGCCTGAGCCACCCCAGTAGCCACCATCAACATGAACACCATGGACCGTCAAATCATCGGTGTGGAGGAATGGAAGCAAGAGGTACGTGAATTACTGGTTGAAGACGCATATTATGGTCCAATTGTTGATGTACTCCGCGAGGAAGCCGAAATAACCGACGAGGCCGATAATCTGGCAACTGGGCGTTTGAAAGGGAAGCACCATCGGGAAAACACCGTGCGGGCAAGGCTATTTTGGCTTGACCATGGCCTTCTTTTTCGCAGGGACACTGGAACACTCTGCATCCCATCGGACATGTGGAGCGACATCATCTCGGAAGCTCACGACTCTCCGCTCAGTGGCGGCCACCAAGGAGCAGAAAAAATGGTGGCAACCATCGCATCACGGTTCTATTGGCCTCAGCTGACTCAATCAATAAGAGTATGGGTTCAGGGTTGCAACGTATGCCACCGTGTGAAACATTCCAATCAACTTCCCTACGGCTTACTGCAGCCGCTGCCGATTCCGGAGACACCGTCCTCAAGGGTTAATTTGGACTTTATTACCAAGCTGCCAGCCACGGTCAAGGATGGCTACGACTGCATAATCACAATTGTCGATCCGCTAACCAAGAGAGTGTGGTGGAAAGCAGCAAAGGAAATCGATTTAACTGCAGAAGCGTTCGCCAAAGATTTTATTGACATGTGGGTACGAAACAGAGGAATCCCGGACGACATCATCTCTGATCGGGATACACATGTTATGTCAGATTTTTGGAATTTCCTTACGGCCCAGTTGGATATTAAACGCCGCCACAGTACCGCCTGCCATCCGCAGACAGATGGCCAAGCAGAGCACCTGAATGCAGTCGTCGAATGTTACCTTAAGGCTTACATAGCGCAACGCCCAAAGGAGTGGGATCGTCTTCTTCCACTGGCCGAATTGACGTAGAACGCAGCGTACCATAAATCACTTAAGACGTCTCCATTTCGGGCCGATATTGGTTTCGTGCCAAGAATACCAATTGACCTGCTCGTACCGACTCTGAGTCCTGACCGTCAGTCAAAAGTCAGCTTGGAAGTCGACGAATTCGCTGAGCAGATGATGTCAGACGTCCGCATGCTAAGAGAGCGGCTGGAGGAAGCGCAGACAAAGATGATTCTGGAGGCCAATAAGTCTCGCCGCCCACACGTCTTCAAGGTGGGAGACTCAGTTTTTCTCGATACCACGCTCCTCCCGATTGGCTATGCAACTCTCACCAAATCTCAGTCGTCAAATCTTAACTCCAGGAAATTTCAACAGCCATTCTGTGGCCCATTTTGCATCACCGAAGCCATCGGTGTCAATGCCATCAGGTTGGATACGCGTGCTCATTGGAAAATGCCTAATGTCTGCAATATATCCCGGTTGAAACGGGACCACGTGGATTATGGCCGAGAACATCCTCCACCCCCGCCATTACCGACAATGACCGATAAGGATCCGGAATACGAAGTGGAAGCAATCCTTGAGCATCAGGGCTTTTCGATCAAAACCCGACAGTACAAGGTGAAGTGGCTTGGATACCTCGAACTGGATTGGCAGCCATTGGTCAACCTGAAAGGCGGATTCAAAGAGTTACTGCGGCAGTACCATCAAGAGAAGGGTGTTTTGGTCTATAAGTGGATGCAGGAATGTTAAGGATGGGTTTTCATTGGCAGGAAGGTTAAGGATGGGTTTTCGATGGGTTTTCATTGGCAGGAAGGTTAAGGATGGGTTTTCGATGGGTTTTCATTGGCAGGAAGGTTAAGGATGGGTTTTCATTGGTTCATACTGGGTTTTTGCCTGGGCCAGAGTTGTTCTTTTTCGGAATGTTCTTTTGGAGCTGGCCCTAGTTTGTTTGAGCCCGAGATAGTTGTGGGAGGTTCTGCCATGTACTTAAGGTGCAGCTCCATGCGGCTCCGTGCGGCCTGGCTACGACTCGGCTGTAGCGCACGGCCCAGGTTACCTGTGTGTGGCTAGCTAGTCAATGAAGCAACCGTCTCGCAACCTCGCATATGGAGCCAACACAATCTGACACGATAGAGATGTTGTGCGATCTGAAATTGTTGACACTCCATTGATACTCACTTCCAGTCCTATAGTCTACATGATCAATTATGTAAAATTTATAAATATGATTATAACGGTAGGCTTTCATGCATAATCAAACACAATATGCCGTGCAATATGGATCAATCGTAATGGAATTCCTCCAAGCTTGGTTGCTCAAATGCAATCAGTAAAAATTGATTTGTCAATAAAAGCAGTCAAAATTGCAATTAAACTGATGGAGCTCACACAATCTGACGCACTAGAGATTTTGTGAGACCAACAATTGTTGACAGTTTGTTGACACTCACATTGAGTCCTGCAGTCTGCGTGTCTTGCCGTGCAAATGCAGTATATTTGATTGTATCAGCAGGCTTTGATGTATATTTGATAAGAGTATATGATACGATTATTTATAACCTGTTGTACTACCTGCATCAATATGACTATATACTATACATAATACCACTACTATTTGACATTTGATGGACAGTTTGCATAGCTATTGAAACATAGTGTTTTAGTATTATACCGCTTATGATAGACTTTATACAGTATAAGGTTAATCAGGTAAGATTGTATTATATATAGCACACGTTCGTTTTCCAGCCAGTTGTGCCAAATATTCATGCTTTCCCCAAAGACTTTGTGAGATTGCCATCATGTGTACAGGGCCTGAGCAGCAGGTTAAACAGTTCAAATTTCATTTGAATTAGGTATGACAACGGTCTTTCAACCTGATTCAGTATGCGATCAGACCGCAATTTGTGATACAAAAAAGACAACACTGATGTAAAATTCCGGTGGCAGATTACATGTTAATTAAGTTTTTAGTTTCATTCTGAAAATCAATTTATTTAATTTAATCATGCTGATAGGCAGTGTATCTTCTATATTAGGTGTACCTAAAGTTCATACATTCGTCACCATCCTTGCACATGCATACACGATTTTTTTTATCTTTCACAACCTTGTCACTGAAATTATAGGAAACTAATCAATATAAAAATAGGGCAAAAAAAGGATTTGCATATGAGATACTGTCGAAAACAACAATATAATAATCCATGACTATACAACAATCTATATCTACGGGCAACCATGCTCTGTACCCATATTTTCAGCTAAATCGGATATCTGGATAATAGTTGGTAGAGACAAATACTTGCAAGGGCTACGTCCGCACCGATTCAACTGTTTTGACTGATGAAAATAAATTAATAATCTCATTAGGTTTGCCAGCTCCTAGTCGCAAATGACTACTTCCAGATAGAGAGGGTAGTTGGGACATAGGTGATGTTGTCGCATCCATAAAATGATTGAATGAAACTGCATCAGCTGAATTTGTAATGGTATTCAGAGTGACCACCACCGGAATCTTGAATTCAGCTGTGCCGTCCTTTCTATCACACTCATGAAAGTTATTTTCTGCATCTGCCCATCCTGGTGTAGTCAATTACTCGAGCTTTATCAACTTTGTCTGAAAGGTATCGAGTTGTTCCTGTACTGATTTGTTGATTGTGCCAACAACCCAATCAGATTCATCTCCATCACTGAGCTCTGCATCGTCATTGTCCTCTCCAGCCTCATTCTCATCTTCATCTTCTTCCTTATCTGAAGTTGCAACATCATCCACACTATCTCCAATTGCTTTCAGCATGTCTTCAAATGTCATTTTGGTTGTACCAGCTGCTGCTCTTTTCAATACAGAGTCCTGCTCTCTCTCCACTGCCGCTTCTGCTTCCGCAATTCTCTGTCTTGCTGCTGCTGTTTCACTCTGCACAAATTCCTCAATCCACTTCTCTTTTGCTCTCTTGCTCACAAAGTATAATTCAGGTAGGAGCTCAGCTATACACCGATCTTTGGAACAGAGACTGCCCAGAGCGCCAAGTGCTCGGACTAATTCTGCTTGAACACCAGTCTTGCCTTGGTTCACTCCATGACGTTGTGTCGTCGCACGCATAGTTGATTTGCTGTATTTGCCTGCCGGGAGTGGCGAAAAGTTTTGTTCAAAGGTCTGAACCATATATATTGATTTGCATCAGAAAAATCCAAAATGACTCCAGAGCATTCCTACTAACTCCTGGAGGCTCCGGGGGCTTCGGTACAGTCCCGCATACTTTCAGGCACTTCCGCAGTATGGGCAGGTACTCTGGGAGCCACCCAGAGAAATAGCAAATGTTCAACCCTTCCAGAACCTCTCAGCCAATTTCCAGGAGACACCCAGGGCTTGGGCAGATACTCCATAAGCATCCTGGGGATATTTGCGTAGTTTTGGACCCTTGTGGAGCTCTAGCCAAGTTTTTTTGAAAGCTTGACAGTTTTTTTATCTATTTCACAAGGTGTTGGCGCACCTGACCTGAGTTTCAGAAGTCCGAAAACTACAGCTAGCATGCTCAACACATCTGAGTTTGTGTAATCGTTGTGGCTCCTGAGATCCCCTGTGCACTGGAGATGGTCGGCTCTCCTCAGTATCTGAAAACTTATGACATCCTTGGGTCTGCTGAAAGGTCCAGGCCTCCTGAGACAATCTAACCATATGCGATCCCTGGTGCTTCTGAGACCCCTGGCGTTCCGGAGATCACAGGTGCTCCTGAAATGCTCAATGCTCCTGAGATCCCAGGTACTCCTGAGATGCTCAATGCTCCTGAGATACCAGGTGCTCCTGAGATGCTCAAAGCTCCTGAGATCCCAGGTGCTGCTGACATGCTCAAAGCCCCTAAGATCCCAGGTGCTTCTGAGATGCTCAATCATCCTGAGATCCCAGGTGCCCCTGAGATGCACAACTGTTGTGAGATCCCAGGTGCTCCTGAGTTGCTCGGTACTTCTGAAATGCTCAGCCCTCCGTTGCACTCACAAATTCACATTTGCACAGGCTTTTGTTGAGTGTGAAATCTTCATTCAATTGATATCTACAATATATATGATGTTGGATAAATACAAGCGAGATGAAAGACAACTTTCAAGCGGGCTTGGAGAGAGATGATCTGATGATAGGCAAGCAGACATTCAGAAGCCAAGTCGAGGACTGATTCTGGATAGAGAAGACAGGGTGCATATATGGTGCATGGAAGCAAGTGCATGAGAGGTAGTCAGAAGTGTGAGTCAATAGCCAGCGGCATAGAGCGAGGGCCAGACGGAGTGCGAGTGTAATCAATACATGAAGTGAGAGTTGGTAGGTGCAGCTGGCTGCACAGAGCAAGGGCCAGACGGAGTGCAAGTGTAAATGATGCAAGACCTGGCATGGGAGATATCATCCCACAATTGCAAAGCTGAGTAAAGAAGGTAACTGTCAAGGTTTCAAGGCTCGGAGTTCTAGGGGTTATAAAAACCAAACAGAAGGGTGCAATGATCGCGGGTATTGCGTAACAAACTTGAGACTCGAAATCCGGAATAACAGAAGTAAACAGAGTTTGGTGCCGAGGCTATTGATTGTTTTGTAGACTACAAAACGAGTGAAGAACAAACCTATCCTCCGCGAATCCAGCATCCTTATATACAGTTAACACGACCGTCGTCACCTTTGCTCACTTGTTCCAAAATACATTCTAACTCCACCCAACAATGTACGCAACCCTTTCAGTCCGTGGCCTACGCCATAACCATCACGCGATATTTACAACGCAACCAACAAAACCTGATTCCAACCAACCAAACCTGATTCTTTCCAACAAAACCTGATTCCAACCAACAAAACCTGATTTCCTTCATATGCCGGTATCCCAATCATCGATCCATATTCCTCCCTCGATCCTCACTCGACACAACCGTGACAGTAGCTCCCCCTTCCACAGGCCGAGTTCCTACAAGGCGGTTGATCCGGGTTTGCCAGGTTGTTCTTTGTGGAATACATCGATTGCTTGAAGTCCGTCCACATTGATTGCCGGTTCCCAGCTTTGTTCATCATAGCCTTTCCACTTGACTAGGTACTGTAGTTGTTGTCAAAACATCCTCGAGTCGTCGATGCGTTCCACTTCGTATTCTTCTTCTCTGTGCACAATAACTGCAGGTGGTGCGGATGCGATTTACCCTGGCAAAGGATCTTCCGATACTTTGATCAAGCGGGAGATTGGTTGTACTGGATGAATGTGAAGATCCTTGGATAACTGTAACCGATAGGCCCATGAACTGATGGCCTCCGTAATCATGTAGGTTCCCAGCCGTTTCCAGTCAAGTTCCTTGCTGGGTCGTTGTGTTGTAATGTTCCTGGTGTCCATCCAGACTCGATCCCCAACCTTCATCTGCACTCCCTCCCGTCAATGCTTGTCAGCTTTGTCCACCTGGATATCTTGCGCTCGAGTTATTTCAGCCTTGATCTGTTGGAAGATATCGTTCATTTTCTGGGAGAGGGTGTTTGCGTTTACTTCCCTGATATCGTTTCCATTCTGAATTGGATGTTGACTAAAGGTCATTCTTGGGTGAAATCCGTAATTGCCAAAGAATGGTGAAGATCCTGTTGTTTCCGAGGCGTGATTGTTCGATGGGAATTCTGCCATTGGTAGCCACTGTGTCCAGTGGTTCTGTTGATAATTGACGAAGGCCCTGAGGTACTGTTCCATAACGGCGTCCATTCGTTCTGTTTGTCCATCTGTCTGCGGATGAAACGCGGTTGATAGCCTTCGTTCGATTCCGAGTCTTTCACAAACATGTCTCCAGAATTCTGACGCAAATTGGGGTCCTCTGTCCGATACTATGGTGTCTGGTAAGCCATGTAACTTGAACACCTCTCGTATAAACATCTCGCCCAGCTTCTTGCCGTCTGTATCGTCCCGACATGGTACTAAATGTTTCATTTTTGACAACCTATCAACTACTACCCATATGGCGTTGTACTCCTTGCTCTCCAGTAGTCCCACCACACAATCCATACTCAGACCCTTCCACGGTTGTTGCGGTATTTCCAATGGTTTGAGCCATCTGTGGATTTTCTGGTGAGTTGCTTTGCTGCGTTGACATACGTGGCAGTTTCGTACGTATCTGTCCACGTCCTTCCTCATACCTGGCCATTGATGACTTCTTTTGAGGAGTTCGAAGGTTTTTGCTCGTCCTGGGTGTCCTGCTGATGGTGTATCATGATGATGCTTTATCAGTTGAAGTTTCTTCGAAGTTTCTTCCCTGACGATTTTCGTGGCGTTGGCACACAGTCCTTCGCTGCTGTCATATGGGCAGTCCTTGCATATCCTTTGAATCCAGTTCCGTAACTCCTCTCGACTAGTTTCATCTGTTTCTCAGCTGACTACTTCCGCAAACACTACCACCAATCCCTTCTGTATTCTTTGATCAAGATTTTCCGTCTTCAGCATGATTTCTTGGGTTTTTTTTGCCCCCCCCTTCGGAGGAATGTCTCCTGGCATTCTGGTGAGTGCATCGGGCTTCTGACTCTGTTTTCCTGGACGGTATATAATCTTGAACTTGAATCTTGACAGGAATTCAGACCACCATGTTTGCCTTCTATTGAGTAGCTTTGATGTCATGAAGTATTCGAGGTTCTTATGATCTGTCAGTATTTTAATAGGATGTACTGACCCTTCGCATTCCGGTCTCAATTGTTGCAGACTTTTAACGATGCCTCCCAGCTCTTGATCATAGATTTCGTAATTGTCTTCCGCTGGTGTATGTTTCTTTGAACAGTATGCCACTGGATGGAGGATTCCTTGATCGTCGTACTGTGATAGTACTCCTGCGGATACATAACTCGATGTGTCGGTTTCCATGACAATTTCCTTTTCGTAATCGAAGTGTGCTAAGACTGGTGCTGTTGTAAATGCTTCCTGCAATTCGGCAAATGCTCTCTTTTGATCGGGGCCCCAGTGAAAAGGTACCAGTTTCTTGGTAAGTTTGGTTAATGGTTGGACCACCCTGCTATAGATTCTTATGAACCTTCGGTAGAAGTTTGTGAATCCTAAAAAAGCTTGAACTTCTTTGAGCTTGCCAGGTGCTTCCCACTCCTTCACTGCTGTTACTTTTTCCGGGTCCATTCTAATCCCATTTACCCCAACAATCAATCCCGGATACTTCACTTCCTGTTGATAAAACTCGCATTTTTCTGCTTTCAGATACAGACTGGCCTCCTTAAGCGTCATCATTATTGCTCTGATGTGTTCCTTATATTCCTTTAAATTGTCACTGTAAATAAGGATGTCATCCAGGAATGCCGTACAGATGATGTCTAGAAAGGGGCGAAGAGTATCGTTGATGAATTCCTGAAAGCTAGCTGGTGCATTGGTGAGTATGAAGGGCATAACGAGAGATTCAAACAGGCCATAATGGGTTCTAAATGCCGTTTTCCATTCGTCTCCTTCTGCTATTCGGATCATATTGTAGGCATCTCGGACATCCAACTTGGTGTACCATTTGGCTTTTGATAATCTCAGTAGGATTTCCTGGATTAATGGTAGTGGGTATCGATTTTTTATCGTTCCTTCGTTGAGTCCTCGGTAGTCCACGCATAGTTGTAAGCCTCCATGTGGTTTAGGTGCGAACAATACTGGCGCTCCGCATGGTGATGATGACGATCTGATGAATGCCTTTGACATATTCTTTTCAATCCACTCTTTTAGGACCTGAAGTTCTTCTCTTGACAAGCTGTATATTGGTCCGAAAGGTGGGGTGAATCCGTCTTGGAGTGTAATCTTATGATTGTATGGTCTGTGTGGTGGTAGTCTTTCAGCGATTACTTTATCAAAGAGGGGGAGAAATTCATGATATTCCTTGGGAATTAATTGTTCCAGCGGTTTTTCTTGAAGGTCCTTCACTTCTCAAGCTTTGTTGATTTCATATAGGGTTACCGCGTACACCTTGAGTTTCTCCTCCTTATTCCGTCTGTAAGGACGAGTACGGGCCGGTATGGCTCCGTACGACAGAGTATGGGTAGATACGGTTGCACACGAGAATAAGTGATAAAGTCATATCATTGTAAGGTAAGATGATCGCTAGAGTGCAATTGCACTCCCGCGAAGTGTCTATGTACTGGGCAGTTACCTGGCCTCAGCCCTCGGCCATCACTCGGCCTCCGCCATTACATCATCCCCCTCTCTAGCTGCAGACCCCCTGGGCTGCCATACCCGTACATGAGAAGAGAGAAGAGGAGCAAAAAAATAAAGATCCAGACTCGTACATCCTCGTACGGCCTCATAAATCCCGCAACCGTTCGGTACCGCTCAATGGTGACCTTTCGGTGGATCCGGCGCACGGGATACTCCACCACCAGTGGTAGGTAGTAAAACCCCATTCCGACGCCATTTGTACCGGGCCGAGATCCAATAAGAGAATAGAAGAGATGAGAAGAGAAGAGAAGGAAACCTCTAATTACTCCAGATCTCCGAATCCAAGTTCACTTGCAGCCCTCCAGATCCAAGCCATTGCACCCGATACTGCCGGCTCGGTGGAGCTCATGTCATCATTGGCTTCCGCCATCGATCGTTCATATCAGGGACACATCCCATGGGCCGATTGGCCTTTGATTCATCTCGGAATAGTCTCTGCAGCAGTCAACTGGCTTCAATGGGTATACTTATCTTGATAATTGCTGCTGAATGTCAGGCCATGCTTCCGAGGTTTCAGCCTTCGGTTGCCTTTCGACTTTGCGTTTCGAACTCGGTTGCAGTGCAAACAAGTATGCTTCGGCCCCAGGCGCAGCTCAGATCCAAGTACACCATCAAGGAAACCTTCGAATAAACCTTCGAGTAAACCTTCGAGTCCATGGTTCCGAATATCCAAGTGGACTTCCAGGTTCTCCAAATCCAAACTTCCAAGCCCACGGCAGACCACATCGGTGATAGCCTCCGTGCTCGGCATTGATTGTATGTCTCATTCATTGGCTCCACATTGACTCGTATATCGGCTATCCGGATTATCTTCGTCTTTGACTGTTGCTTCGCATTCAGCTTTAGATCCAATTGTAGTTCATGTGTTTCGGCTTCGTCCAGCCTTCGATTGCGGTCATCATATATCGACATGCATTCGTACATACTCATTTGAGTTGCGGTATCTAACTCGTAAGTGTGCCATAAGGTAATACTCATAAAGTAATTATGTATGCTTGTGTTCTAGGTGCATCAAGGCATCCATTCTCCGGTTCTCATGCTTTCGACTTCCGAATTCGTGGACCGACTAAAGTCGTGGATTTGCATGTCCTATTTATAGGATTATGGTCATGGACATGACCTCAACACGGTTTAGCATCGTGGTTTCGAAGGGTGGCAGATGTCAGTAGAAGTCATTGCCGACTGTGACGCGAACTTCGGCCGATATTGGCTTTCGAAAGGTTCTTCTTTTTTGATGGAATCTTAGAACCGCTTCAACTGAGATTGGCGGGGGAAGCCCATTGAACCGCTCTCAAAGGGTAGTATTCGTTGATATATCTAATTTGTAAGCATTTCGTACAAGGTCATAGATACCATGTGAATTCGATGCGATTGCGCTCTCGGCTCTGAGTCCAATTGCGGTAGCCTTCGTACGCCCATTAAGCAGTCCAGCCAATTCGCATTCCGCGCAGCTTGACATCTCGATTGCTGATGTATCTGGCCTTCTGGTCGCTTGTACTGGGTGCAGTTGATCCTATTGTCATGGTCGGTTGTAGGCGATTGTGCATCCGATCTGTTTGGTGGTGCTTCCGGTTCAGTGATGAAGACCAGCATCGTAGCCAGCGATTTCTCGAACTACCAGGTGCACTTGCTGTCGATTTCATTGACTTCCTCGTACCCTTGTCGTCTGCAGTACGCCAGGCGCGATGATGTGTCCTTCCAGCACTTCCTGTGCGGATTTCGATTGCAGTAGCGGTGGATTCTCGGTTTCCGGAACGGTCATCTATCTCTTTTTTAAGGTCGGCGCTCCGTCGACGACTTGTGAGTATGCCGGTGCATGCGGTGTCAATTCTCATTTCGATTGCAATTGAGGCTTCGTGCTTCTGTATCTGCATTCGATTGCCAATCATGCAGCATCACTCATAAAGTAAGTGTTTCTTGAAGAATAGGGTAGAATTAAAACGTAACCTTGTATATCCATATTGGTGAGAAGATTCTTGTTATCCTTCTCAAGAGAGTGCACGATTGCACTCTGCACTCGAGAAATCTGCATTCCGCGGCTTTCCCGTGGCTCAATAAGAGCCATCCGCCTAGCAGCCATTTCTCATTGATTCATGATTGTGCATATTGAGAGCTTCGTTATTCAGCTAAGAGTTTCAAGTCGCCATCCTTCTTTGCAAGGATATCGGTGGTTGCTCATGTTCCAAGGCTGTCATTCCTCTCTTTGGGGATCGGTGCTCCATCGACGACTTGTGATTATGCTGGTGTGTGCGGTATTGAGTCTTATGTCGATTCTCTTATCGATTTTCGTTGATTCTGGCACTTCCGGTTGCCATCGTCTCTTGATACTAGCGATTGCAATTCTCGTTGCATATCATCTAGAGTAAGAGTTTCTTAAAGAAGAGAGTAGAGGTTCAAACGAAACTTTGAATCGGTCGCCATATAGACAAAGAGACTCTTGTCGTTCTTCTCGGGAGTGTTCCACTTGTGAAATCTGCATTCTGTGGCTGCTGCGGTAGCTTGTCATCATTTCTCATAAATTAGATGAATGGACTCAGGGTATGTGTGGTTTCCCATGTGCGACTCAGTGTCATCTCGGACATCCGTACAGGCTTATATCAATCAGTAAGGCACTGTACCTGCTCCACAAGTGTTAGCCATAAAAATAATTCAAAAGATGGAGTGGTAGATGTCGCGGAAACCAGGAGCCCTTGTCATAACGAGTTATCCTCGATGGGAACCCCTGCCGTCCGGTACTCCCTTCTTGACTCGGCGAGCCGGTAGCAGTCATTCCAGCACCGTCAATGTGTAACTCTTCTGCCGCAACTACCGCTGCTGCTCCTTGCTCTTCGTCGTCCAGCGATTGGGTCTCACCTGGTATGTCCGAGGGTCTGACGTCCAAAGTCGCTCCCAGCAGCCCTGAGCATTGCCCAATCCGTGCGGCAAATGCCATGCGTATGCAGTAAATCCAAGAATTTGTATATTCGGAGGAGGGGCCTAAGGGCCCATTGCCCCGCGAGATGTATTTCAAGTGCACATTATCTTCTTCTCCTGGAGCACCGATGGGAGTCCGTGGAGAGAGATTCATATAATAGTTGGAGGAGAGGCCTATGGAGCCGCTATCCGCTTCCCCTCAAACACATGTAAGCATATGTGTTTGATAAGAATTCACCATTGGTTCGTCAACCGCTGGTAGCCCTTTGGTTCGTCAACCTCGGGTAGTAACAGGCTGAAGATGCTCGGTGTGAAAGCAGGGTCGGCTGGTTATGTACCAAGCACGAATGAAGCTCCATGAGATTGTAGTTGTGGATCTCGGGTATGCCGATAATTGTTGATATTGCTGGTCGCAATTGCCGTCGGCAGTGTCAATCGAATTTTCGGTAATCTCATGCTTCCATTATCCATAACAGTAAATCTCGTAGGCTTCGGCCATCTTTGCACTGTTAGCCTTAATTGTGGGTAAAAGTGGAGGTCGAATAATCATGTGTAGTTATCCTCCGCCGGTGCACTTCGCTTGTAGATCTGGTTGCAATAGTAGCTTGTGTCGACTTGGCTTTTGCCATTGAACTTGATCGCCATGAATCGACGCGGTGATGAAGGCTTCGCTTGGGCTTCATATTCGATTGACTTTCAACTAGTTTCATTCTTCCATTCGTACGCAATTGCTGTCGTCTAACGTATTTCAAGGACTGTTCAGGGATGGCTATCTTGGCTGGTGACTTGTGTCCGGAGACCGATTGACTTCCGAATCAACTCGAAATAGTCTGCTACTGTCAATAACTCAATTTAGGTATATTTAACAAGTCTCAGTGCTTGTAAGTTTCGAAAAGTGAAGTTTGGCAAGGTCTGGAAGCCACCAGCCGGTTCTTGAGTATCGACCATGGCCTTGGGCGGCATCATGATCTTTTGACATTCCTCGCTTTTTCGCATTGCTTTCATCTTGGATTTCCGTCGGGTGGGGAAGTTGCATTGACATCGATTTTCGATGAAGCAGTGATCCACCAGGCGTAAAACTAATGTCCGGTGGAGCGGTAATTGCGATCTTCCGATCGTATATGCCATCATTCTCCATATATGCATTTCCGTGCTCGTATAATCTTGATCCATATATGCACTTCCGTGCTCGTGTAATTGTTCTCCGTGCATGTACTTCTGTGCTCGTGGAATACTGACTCTTGTAGCTGCGTTTTAGAGCTTCCGCTCCTTTCGTTGTCAAACGAACTTGATCAAACGCTTTTATCGTCTGTGACAATGAATCGATGTGTTTTTGATACGGCGCCGCGGCCTTCCCTAGTCTTCCGACTAATTAATCGATCGTTCGTATATGGTTTCTCTCGTTAAACGATCTCGCAAAGGTAATCTCAGGGGGAAGGCCATCGTGGCCAGTAACGCGTTCCACGGAACGATTAACGTCCGAATCTTCTTGGAACTATCTCTGTAACTGCCAACCAGGTCAATCGGATAGTTAACTTATTGGTGCTTATTGCTCCTGCGACAGGTAGCGTTCAATGTAACTAGTGTGTTTCGACCAGCATCTCCGGGATGCCAATCATTAATATTTCTTCGCGTATTATGATCATCGTGGATGTGATTGTGATCTTCGGCATCGTGATCGGTATTGATTTCTGCCTTGTGTCTGATTTTGACATCTGTAGAACCGCTGGGTTCCGGTGATCAATTGCCTTGGCCGGTAGCCCACCACCGGTGCCTGCAGAGTTTTCTTGTTCACACAAGGTTAGCGACATAGAATTGAGTTCTAGATGACTTCTCTAAAGGAATTGAGTGTATAATTGTTTGTTTTTCGAGGTCTTTGTATGTGTAGTGACGCGATTGAAAAAATGGGGTTTATCATGTATTCCGCATGCGAAACGTATCTGATTTCTGAAGAGCGATCATAGTGTAAGGACGAGTACGGGCCAGTATGGCTCCATACGGGACAGTATGGGTGGATACGGTTGCACACGAGAATAAGTGATGAAGTCATATCATTGTAAGGTAAGATGATCGCTAGAGTGCAATTGCACTCCCGCAAAGTGTCTATGTACTGGGCAGTTACCCGGCCTCAGCCCTCGGCCATCACTCGGCCTCCGCCATTACACCGTCTCATAAATGGAGCTGCTACTATGGCGCATATGTCCAGTTTTGGTTCATCGGATTCCGTTGTTTCCATATGATTTCCCATACCCATACGCTGGAATGATGGTGACAGTGCTTCTAGCAGTAATTGCTTTCGAATCCTATTCATTTCTATTGGAATTTGACTGTAACATCGTGAAGTTGTAGCCATGGTAATCCAAGTACGATTGGATAGTGTCCAAGTTTTGTAACGAATGCTGGTAACTGCTCCTGATGTCCGTGTATGCCTAAGCTTAGTTTTGCCATAGTGGTGATGGTTCCTGATTCGATGGGCCTTCCATCTATAACTTCTAATTCTCTTGATTCTTTTAGTTCCTGTTCTTGTAATTGATGGTGGCGGACGAAATCTTTGTCAATAAATGCTATTCCAGTAGCTCCGCAGTCTATCAAAGCGTGGGTATCAATGATCTTGTCTTCTATTTTCAGCGAGCATTTCACAACGAGATGTTTGCTTTCCATAGAAGATTCTTTTATTTCTGCGCTTGATATAGAAAACTGCGAAATACCAAAACTAGCATTGACTGACAAAGCAGATTCGTTTCCAGCGCAATTGCCATCCTTATTGCACTGGACTAAAATTTTCCCGACTCCACTTCCTTTCCTTTTCCTGTTGTCGAATCTGCATCTCCTTCATTTGCTGCCTTCTTAAAAGGTGATACTTCTGTCTGTCCTGATGCTGCCTTCAGCTTCCTTGGGCATGATGCCGCAAAATGTCTGCTATCCCCACAGTACATACATAGTCCCCCTTCCCTTCGTCTTTTCCTTTCCTCAGGTGTGATCTTTTTTCCCTTAACTGCTGAAAGATCCATCGGGGCGGGGCCATGATAGCCTGCAACTGATCCCGCGGGTGCCGAGTCTGGGGCAGATGTGGTGTTGGTTGTCGAATTGGACTTCTTGTAACCTTCCCATTTCCCAGATTTCTTTTCCGCCACTCTCCTTCTCAGTTGCGAATCTCTTCTTGACACCATCTTGACGAATTCGATCATGCTTTCTGGCTCCTCGATATGTTGTATGGAGTCCTTGAGCTCGTTGGATAATCCCTTTCGTAATGCGTCCAGTTGTGCATCTTTGTTCCACTTGGTGTCTACTGCGTATCTTTGAAATTCCGCGTAGTATTGGGAGAATGCGCGGTCTCGTTGTTTGAGTTTCTCGAGTTCCCTTTTTGCCGTTGCTGCTCTGTCTTGATCTCCGAATGCTACATCCAGCAGGTCAACTAGGTCTTTCAAGGTGTTGAGCTTGACTTCCCCTGATATTTCGTCACAGTGTGGCATTAACTGTGCCAGAGCCACTCCTTTTAGACATCCAACAGCATACCTCAGTTTCTTCTGTTCGTTGTTCAATGCCCTCGGATTTCCGACTATCTTTGACGCCAACTGCACCTTCCACCCTCGAAGTTCCTTCCTATCTTCTCCTGAGAAGCTGGTAATGTCATTTACCTTTTCCTCACACTCCTCCCTGTCTGTCCTTTATGCCTGTTTCTCTCCTTCTTTCTTCCGTGAACTTCAGCATCCTGGTCACCTGCTGCCGATTTTCTTCCGCCAGGTCCCTGAATATCTCCATTTGAGCCTTGGTATCTTCCAGATCTTTTCCCAGTTCCGCCAGGTCTGGATTTGATTCCTCCAATGTTTGTTTTAGAATCCGGACTTCTTCTTCCAGATCCCCATGACTGCATGCCTGCGGTGTCGTTTCGGCGGCTGCTGCTTGTTGGGTAAGCAGAAATTCCTGCTTCAAGTTATCCCTGTCTTAGACGACTTTGTCTCCTTCTACCAACAACTCCGATATTCATGCTTCCGCATTCTTCACAGATCGCTGTTCCTTGAGCAATTCATTCAATCAGCTGGTTGTCGGTAGTTGGCTCAGTGCTGTTAGTCCTTTGTTGATGTCTGTGATGTGACCCCTGAGCTGTATTTCGTGCATGGTTTCCGTATTTTTTTCTGCCACGTTTTCCAGTTCTATTTGTAAAGCTGCAGTCAACGTGACGTCGCAAGCTGGTCTCGAGGATTCTCCGGACATCTTTCTGATGATGTAGAGAGGCGGCTGTGAGGAGGCGAGGTTCTGACAAACAGTCACTGACTTTGTTTATGTTGTCTTGGATTTGTTGAACTGCCGCTGCGATTTCTGCTTCTAGAAACGGGTTGACCATCTACCAGAAGAACACTTCGTGTTTGCTGGGTGTTGTTATGATGATCAGCGGGGTTTGTAAAGGGGCCTGGTGTAATTTGCAGTCAACTCCCTTTCCCTTGTTCGCTTTTCGTTCGTTGTGATCTGCCCACGAGATATGGCTTTCTATGTCCTTCTGTGTTGCTTTGATCGTGGATTCAGATTGTGTTGATTGAGCTTCTGCTGCTCTGCCGATTGTTGTATGCGTCGCTCCGGAGTTATGTTCGCAGTAGCACGGTTCCTCGTACTGACAATCGACGTGAAGACCGTAATACTTGGTGCAGAAGCTTTAAAATTCTGTGTCGTCGATTTGGAGGCCTCCTCCGTTGCATGCTGCTTCTGTCCAGTAGCTATTCCAAGGAGATACCACTTGTGGTTCGTCCCAGAAGTATGCTTCCAAAGGTTCCTCAGGTTCGTTGAGGATAGCGTTGATGCTATCAAAGGCGTTCAGGGGTTCTTGTTCAAAAAGGTTGATGGTTCGACCAGCTAGGTCGAGCAAATTGATTCGGGATTGTTGAGGTTTGTGCCTGTTGTATGCTGGCATTTAAAACAGCATGGATCTTTCTCGTCGATGTTTCCACAGGCACACAACGCAGGAGTATCTCCAAAAGCTGTGTACTGTGAGCTTGTTTTTGAAGTTTCCAACTGACTTAAACATGGAACAAAGGGGGTTGCAAGGTCTGTGGCAAAAGTAACAACCGCTTTGATGAAAGTAGCGGCATATATACTGAATTATAACCGGTAGAATCAATTGTAGACTCGTTCTTCTGTCAAGGTTTCAAGGTTTGGAGTTCTAGGGGTTATGAATACCAAACGGAAGGGTGCAATAATCACGGGTATTGCGTAACAAACTAGAGACTCGAAATTCGGAATCACAGAAGTGAACAGGATTTGGTGCCGAGGCAATTGATTGTTTTGTAGACTAGAGAACGAGTGAAGAACAAACCTATCCTGCGCGAATCCAGCATCCTTATATACAGGTAACGCGACCATCGTCACCTTTGCTCACTCGTTCCAAAATACATCCTAACTCCACCCAACTATGTACGCAACCCTTTCAGTCCGTGGCCTACGCCATAACCATCACGCCATATTTACAACGCAACCAACAAAACCTGATTCCAACCAACAAAACCTGATTCTTTCCAACAAAACCTGATTCCAACCAACAAAACCTGATTTCCTTCGTATTCCTCTATCCCAATCATCAATCCATATTCCTCCCTCGATCCTCACTCAACACAACCGTGACAGTAACTTGGATCGAATGCAGTCTGCCTCTGCAGTGGGCTGCAGAGACAGACACCAGCCGGTATGCGAAAGTAAGTGATCGAGTGTACACAGATGAGAGCTGGCTTGACAGGCAATATGCAGAGAAGGCGATTAACTCTGGTAAAGATACATGCAACTGGAAGGAAAGATGGAAAAGCAGAATGGGAGCTGGAGCGCTGCAGAGAGACCAGAGATGGAAGAAAGCTCTGAGAGCTTGGATTCGAATGTGAAAAACTAGGTTTTGAACTGGTAGATTGCACCTGTCCACACATATAATCTGTGTGGCAACTTGTATCTTTTAACCTAAACTCCCCAGTCAAATACAAATCAGAGGTGCAATTTCAGCCAACCAAGCCTTTTAAGGCTTAGCCGATTGACTATTCAACAGATTAAATGTGAATATGAATGCAACTTATCAAATTGTGTCCTAGTTGTTCGCATACAAATCCGAACTCTGAGGTTCATCTCTGTCTCCCTGCAGCTCTCAAACTTTTATTCATCATCCCTCTCTTTTCTTCTTGTCCCCTTTCCCAACCACGTCTCATTCAGGTTTTCTAGAGTTAAGTTCCCCCCCTGAGGATTGCCAGTCATCAGGCGGTTAACATCATGAGCCAGCTGTAATCTGTTCTTACTCCATTGATTACTTTTGTACACTGTGGAATAAATCTCTGTAGCTGGCTTCAGAAACCAACTCATTTCCTAGAAATGTTAAGTCATCCACCTGGCTTTGCAATCATGGGATAATATCTCTCAAGCCACAGGTCTTGCACCAATTCCACTCACACTCTGTTGGGCCTTCGCTCTCCTGGCCTCGCTTCCTATTTGCAACTGGAGCTACCTATTCGCTCCTTCCCATATGAGAACCATAAATGCAGTCGAGCACTGTATGTACAGACTCTGCTCTCTTTCCAAGGCAAGTCCTCCACTTGGCTGCGTGATTGTTCGTTAACATTTCCCAAGCCAGGTCTCAAACCAATTATTCGTATTGTGCCTTGCCCTCACTTGCAGTAACTAGTTCAGAGACTATCTCTCTCACAATCACTTGTGCTCAGCCACCTTAATCCTGCTCTACATCCATCTTGTCCATCTCATTTTGGACTCCCTCCAAGCCTGCTTGAGATCCATCATGTCTATCTCTCACCAATTCTACTGGTATTCCGTGTTGTTGATCTCTCCAAGCCTGCTGGAAATCTATCTTGGCATATCTATCCAAGTCCACTGGAGATCTATATCGCTATCTCTCTCCATGCTAGCTGGAGATTAGTCATCTATCTCCAAGCCTGTCTCATGCCCCACTGGGTATTATTCCAAGTGTGTTTATAGTGTAAATAGTTGGATATCAATAGAAACTTCAATTTTAGACACTGATTTTCCAATACTAGTGCCACTGCAGCACATTGGAGGTTGCGCTTGAGCACAAACAAGTGTTTCATGAGCTCCAGAATAGTGTTAGCAACGGTTCCAACCTGGAGGCTCCGGGTCAGGTTCGGGTCTGAACCGAACCGTTTCCAAATAGACGGTTCGGGTCGCCAATAGAACCGAACCAGAAAGAACGGTTCGGGTTAACTCAACATTTTGGAACTGCCCAAATTCCCAGGTTATTAGACGGGTCCAAAAACGGGTGCATACTATTGCACATGCGACTTTTGACATTCTCAATTTAATCAACCAAGCGATTCCTATTAGTGATTTTGACCGTTGTTGAACTGATTTCAACCAAATCAAAAATCACAACTACAAATAATTGAATATGTATCATAACCTGATAGGGTAATTTTGTAACAAAAAGAATGACGGCCAAAACCGTATAAAACTTGTGCTGTGATAAATTCCTGTATGTTGTGGTATGTGTCAATCACCATACATATTTTAGTATCGATCATGTATATTATCTCATTATTGCCTACCTTTCGCGCATCTTATTTATATCTGCTCCAATCTTACCTTCAAAATTAACGTGAAATATGTTTGAATAATATCACAATGGGCCGAGTATTTTACGTTCCATTAATATTGTAATTGAACTGCCTTTTCATCATATATGCATCGAATACAAATCATTTCTCAATAGTGACCAAGAAAATTACAAAATAAACGATACTTACGTTCCATTACAAGAAACAGAAAACCAAAAGAAATATAAAATACAGATCTCCGCTCTACCATCGCTTATTAACTTTTCCTTTTCGTGTTTCCTGTGTATTGGCGGGCGTAGAGATCATAATAATTAGAGTTGCTGTGCACTTCGACTTTCGAACTGGCTTGATACAGCCTGTGATGTTAGGGGCGGCATGTACATATGGCTGTTCTGCCTCATCAATGATATTAGAATTATCACATATATTCAAATCATCTTCATCATCAGCCTTTCCATCGTTTTCATTATAGTTTGGATTGTCCAAGTCACCATTCCAATGGAGCCAATCATCAGTATCAGAAAGTGTTTCGGCAGAGCTATTGTCATCACTTTCGCTTGGATGGCGGTCAATCCTATGTATTCGCTGGATATTGAGAACTTTGGTTTTGCCACCAGGAAGATCGATCTGTGATAAGGACGGTGGAAGAGGGGATTTTTCAGTCATTTTGAAAGCTGCAACACCGTCATGTTTAAAGGCTGACCAGAATATTTAACTATCTCTTCAGTGTCTGAAATGTAGCCCATGGCTGTCATTTGTTTCTTTTGAGCGCGTGATGCCTTCTGAGTTGCGCATAGGTTTTCACTGCCCTGCCACATCTCCAAAAAGTCATGAACCTTGGCCATCCGGTGCAGCTTTCTTTCCTCAGCCTCTTTCTTGATTTCAGAATCGTTATCAGATATTGATGAATGTATTTGTGCAGTATCACCGGCCAAAAGACCATGATTATTTCTTGCAAACTGCCGAACTACCACTTTTTCTCGAAGTGTTTCCCCCGTAGTTTTAGACTGCCTCCACCCAATCACATCTCGGCCAAGTGAAAAGCTGGCTTCCACTCCAACCCCGGATGGCATGATTGAGAAGATGTCTCGCGCTATATTGGCTAGATCGGTATACTTCGTATTTAATTTTTCCTGCTGTCGCCACCAATCGGTTACGTCGGATATCCAGAAAGCTCTGCCAATCTCTGTAGGGTCGGAATGATAATCATTAAGATTGGGATTAATTTGTCCCCAATTTTTGGGTACTTCGGGTGGTGAATTCAAATAGAGAGTGGTAGCCGTCAATAAGCGTGCTGCACGATCGCTGCGCACTGGAGTACATTCCGCCGTGTTTGCAGGTGTAAAATACTCATCATCACTGGACAAATCATATTGATCATAAGTCGATTGACCTGGCCCAGACACTGTAATGGAGGAGAATGGGTCATGATTTGGAATATTGTGAGGTTTTCCGGTAGTCGTAAATTGCTTTTTGATGCAGTATTCATGCTCCATATATTTTATGAATGCATCCTTGTACTGGGCAGTGAAGGAGCCCTCGTCCTCAGGCTTAACATCCATAGCCTTGTCCCACTTCCTGAATGATCGCAACTTCCGAAATGGATCAAGGATATGTGCTGCAATGAGGAGCATGCTCGTCTCTGGTGTAACTTCGGAGTAATATTTGGACAGCTTTTGGCATGCAAACTTCAAATCAAAGTATAGATCATCTTTCCACTGAGTTTTCTTCTTTGCCAAAGCACGCATTACACCATCTAGATGATGGAATATGTCATTATATATTGTGATGACATGGTTTAAGGTGACTGTACGCCGTTTCGACATCCAAAGTGTCCAGTAACGAATTGGTCTCAGCACCTCCATTACGTATTTAACAATAATCCATTCGTCGTCCGTTGTGAATAATGGCCGGTAATCAGCATAATTGGGGTTTTTAAGCCACTCGCGTGTAAACTCTCGCAATCTGTATGCCCGCTCCAGTAATTCCAGAGTTGAATTCCACCAAGTTTTTACATCCATGGTAGGTAGTACTGCAATCCTAACTTGTGATTTCTGGCAGTTGAGAAACTCATTGCGTCTTACGGGAGTCAGAGTAATCAATACCGCAAGCATTCTCTACTATATCAAGAGTCAGTCTTCAGAATGAAAGTGTATATAACATGCAGTAACTACCTTTTCAATAATTTTAGCTAATCCGGGCTTCATGGCTGCCACCTTTGAGATTCTTGCATTTCCTGCCATCTGCAGCTTTTGGCTTTTGGTTAATGCGGCACTCGCATTTTCTCCAAATTGCTCGTCACACTCATTGGCTTCCCATGACTTTGTTCGACCTTTGACCCCCAGATTACTCATGAATGCTCCTAAACAAAGCTGAATGACATGCGCCATGCATGGTACATGGTTTCGTGATGCCGACCATTCAATTCCTGAGGTTTCGAGCATAGATTGTAACTCCCGTGTCATTGAATAGTTGGATGAGGCGTGATCAGTGGTTATACCAAGCAATCGACCATCAGCAAGACTGAAACGTTCAAGTACCTCCTTCAAATGCTCGGCCAGTCGCACACCTGTATGTTTGCCTTTAACCTATAGTTGTCTGTCAGTAGTAGAAAATATTAAACCAAGAGGCCACAAACCTCATCAAATGCAAGCTGTACTTCATGAAGGCACCAGTTAAGATGAATATAATAACCCATGACCGACACAATCGCCAATTTATTGGTAGACGTCCACCCATCTAACGCTACACTGACTTTATTTTTTGTCGGCAACTGCTTTTTGATTGCATCAATTGTGAGGGAGTATTCTCTTTGGCAAAGATTACTAAGAGTACTGGCAGAGGGAAGAATTAAGTCGTATCTTAAAGCATTGAACGTCCATCGAAACTCCAGGTTCGTTATGGTGTTCCACGGCATGTGTGCAGAAAGAAATCCTAGTATCAAATAGCGGTTCCAGGTTTCTGGGTTGAATTCAAGAGTTTTAAAGTCATTATCTGCCAGTTTTGGATGTTCAATCTGTCAAAATTGTCAGTATGGTCTAGGATTTTAATCAGCCTGTGTTTGATGGGAACTACTTGCCACCATAACACCCTGACTGCATTTCTTCTTTAGTACAGATAAAGCTTGCTCATCACCAGCCGTACCCGTCAATAATGTCACGTCTGATTCTGTTAACTCATTCAGCTCTGATTTGTGTATCTTTGATTTGAGGTGTTTCGCCATAGTACTTGTTCCATTCTCCGATGGATGTACCAGAACTGTGTGACAAACGATACAAATGACGCCGGGGCAGCCGTTTTCGGTTTTTGCGCAATGTTTGTAGAATCGCCATGCTGCTGCATGCCGGGAGCCGCTTCACACAATCGTAGTTTTCGTTTCAACATTCATGGAGGTCCACCATTTATCAAACACCATTTGCAATATTTCATCGGTCAAATCTCGTATAAAGACACGTTCATCTTTAGAGGAGTACATCACTTTAAGTGAGGATGTATCAATGGACTTTGCAGCAGCCATTGAAGAAGAGTTTGAAGGGAATATAAAAGCAAAATGTGAAAGACTGCGAACTGCACTGCTGTCAAAAATATTGATATGTGTATGGATTTCTTGATGTCTTATATACCTGCTTCCACAGACTGTTTTTGAGAAGAAATGATGGACAGTATGTCAGTAAAAATTGATTTGTCGATAAAGGCAGTCAAAACTACAATAAAACTAGTGCCGTCAAAACAATCCCACGCACTAGAGATGTTGGGTGAACGAAAATCGTGGACGCTCCATTGACGCTCACTTTTACTCCTGCAGCCTACGTGTCTTATCGCACAATTGCACTGTATTTGATTGTAAAGACTGGCTTTCATGCATATTTGACAAGAATATATCTCGCGATACGGATGAATCGTAATTTAATTCTCTCAATTGAGACATTACTCAGATAAATTGTGACTTGATTTGTCGATAAAAGCAGTCAAAACTGCAATATAACTAGTGCAGTCAAAACAATCCCACGCACTAGAGATGTTGTGTCACCAAAAATTGTTGACGCTCCGTTGACGCTCACTTTTACTCCTGCAGCCTACGTGTCTTCTCGCACAATTGCACTCTATTTGATTGTAAAATCTCGCTTTTATGCATATTTGACAAGAATATACCGCGCGATACAGATAACTCGTGATTTAATTCCTTCAATTCAGACGTTACTCGGATAACTTGCATACCACTGATTTGCCGATAAAGGCAGTCAAAACTGCAATATAACTAGTGCAGTCAAAACAATCCCACACACTAGAGATGTTGTATCACCAAAAATTGTTGACGCTCCGTTGACGCTCACTTTTACTTCTGCAGCCTACGTGTCTTCTCGCACGATTGCACTGTATTGATTGTAAAAGCTCGCATTTATGCATACTTGACAAGAATATACCGCGCGATACAGATAACTTGTGATTTAATTCCTACAATTCAGACGTTACTCGGATAACTTGCATACCACTGATTTGTCGATAAAGGCAGTCAAAACTGCAATATAACTAGTGCAGTCAAAACAATCGCACACACTGGAGATGTTGTGTCACCAAAAATCGTTGACGCTCCATTGACGCTCACTTTTACTCCTGCAGCCTACGTGTCTTCTCGCACGATTGCACTGTATTTGATTGTAAAAGCTCGTATTTATGCATACTTGACAAGAATATACCGCGCGATACAGATAACTCGTGATTTAATTCCTACAATTCAGACGTTACTCGGATAACTTGCATACCACTGATTTGTCGATAAAGGCAGTCAAAACTGCAATATAACTAGTGCAGTCAAAACAATCGCACACACTGGAGATGTTGTGTCACCAAAAATCGTTGACGCTCCATTGACGCTCACTTTTACTCCTGCAGCATATGTGTTTTATCACACAATTGCAATGTATTTGATTGTAAATGCTGGCTTTCAGGCTCATCTGACAAGAATATACCTCACGATACAGATAAATCGTGATTTAATTCTTTCAATTCAGTGGTTACTGGGATGAATCGTTTACAACTGATTTGTCGATAAAGGCAGTCCAAACCACAATAAAACTAGTGCAGTCAAAACGATCCCACGCACGAGAGGTGTTGTGTCACCATAAATCGCTGACGCTCCGTTGACGCTCATTTTTACTCCTGCAGCCTACGTGTGTTATCGCACGATTACCCTTTATGTGATTGTAAAAGCTGGTATTCATGCATATTTGAGAAGAATATACCTGGCGACAGAGATAACTCGTGATTTAATTCCTTCAATTCATACGTTACTCAGATAAATTGGATACAGCTGATTTGTCGATAAAGGAGGTCAGAACCACAATACAACTAGTGCAGTCAAAACAATTTCACGCACTAGAGATGTTGTGTCACCAAAAATTGTTGACGCTCCGTTGACGCTCACTTTTACTCCTGCAGCCTACGTGTTTTATCGTACGATTGCACTTTTCTCCGATTGTAAAAGCTGGCTTTCATGCATATTTGATAAGAATACACCTTGCGATACAGATAAATCGTGTTTGAATTCCTCCAATTCAGTGGCTACTGGAATGAATTGCTTACAACTGATTTGTCGATAAAGTCAGTGCTTTTGACCGGCTTTACACGGCATAATGATAATGACGTATGTGTATATTTTATATAGCCCACTTTCGTCATCCAGCTCGTTGTGCCAAATATTCATGGTCACCCATGAGGTCTTTGTGAGATCGCCATCATGTGTACAGGGCCTGAGTGGCAGCTTATGCAGTTGGAGTTTTATTAAAATTGTTTATAACGGCTGTCTTTTAAATTAATTCACCATGTGATCAGACCGCAACTAGTGAGATAAATATAACAACAATGATGTAAAATTCAGGTGGCATATTATGTATCAATTAAGTTTTTACTCTCATGCTTAAAATAATCATGCTTAATATAAGCAGGCTGATAGGTGGTGTATCTCGCATATCTGGCATGGTCAAAGTTCATACCTTCGGTTCCATCCCTGCACATGCACAGACGATTTTTTCAGGTGTCACTGAAATCATAGAAAACTAACAAATACAAAAATAGGACTAAAAAGCATTTACGCTAAAAAAACTATCAAAAATTGCAATACCACAATCTATGACGATATGACGATCTGTGCTTATGGGCCATCATGCTCCGTACCCATATATTCGGACATCTGTATAACAATTGGTAGGGGATGAGGCAGGCATGGAATAATTGCATACTGATTCAATTGTTTTGACTGGCATAAATTCTTCAACAGGCTTTCCAACTCCTAGTAGCAAATGACTAGTTCCAGGAGGAGAGGGTGGTTGGGCGATAGATGATGTGGCAGGAATGGAATTGTATTTGGAGTCAACACCACCGGAACCTTCAATTCAGTAGTGCCGTACTTTCTGTCGCGCTCGCGAAAGTAATATTCCGCATCTGCCCAACCCGGAGTTGTCAATTCTTCGAGCTTCATTCGATTCGTGCGAAAGGTGTCCAGCCGTTTCTGCACTGATTTGTTGATTGTGCCAACCACCCAGTCTGGTTCATCATCATCACTGAGCTCTGCATACTCATTGTCTTCTCCATCTTCTTCCTCATTTTCATCATCTTCCTCGTCTGAAGTTGCAACATCGTCAACACTATCTCCAATTGCTTCCAACATCTCTTCAAATGTCATTTTAGTTGTATCAGCCGCCGCTCTTTTCAATATAGTGTCTTTCTCTCTCTCTACTGCTGCTTCTGCTTCTGCAACCCTCTTTCTTGCTGCTGCTGTTTCACTCTCAACAAATTCCTCAATCCACATCTCCTTTGCTTCCTTGCTCACAAAGTATGATTCAGGTCTGCGCGCCTTTTTTTGAAACGGAGACTACGCAAAGCGCCAAGTGGTCGGACCCATTCTGCCTCAACACCAGTCTTGCCTTGGTTCGCTTGATGACGTCGTTGTGTAGCACGTATTGTCAATTTGCTGTATTTGCCAGCCGGAAGTCGGGAAAAGTTCTTTTTTGCTGTGTAGACCGTATTTGTTGCTCTTTCGTGTAGTTCGTGTGGACTTTGTTTTTGGAGATGTTGGCAGTTGGACAGTGGGGGAAAGGTGGGTCTTTATGGTTGTAGGTTCGATCTAGTTACACTACCAAAGTAATAATACTAGCAGACGCTACAACTATAATGGCTTTGCAGTGTATTCAATCTCAATGCAACATCCGTTCAACATGACAGCAGAAACTGTTTCACATAACATCGCTTCAGTTTTAACAGCTATTACACTAAACATACAACTATTGGTAGCTGTTTCAAAAATGTTATATTGCCAGCCATGCACTTTTGTTTATTATTTCCAATAATTAACAGGGTTTGTATAAGGCCAACATCCTTACAAATCTGCCGCCTTCCACAGCAGGGTCCATCATGAAATGCTACTATACCAGAATATCTTTACTGACAGCTTAAAATGTCAATTCAACTTACGTTTCCCAGAAATTCTTATATATTCTTCAGGTTCTCCCTCTTCTCTAAACTCAAATTCTTCTCTCTTCAATTACAATATGGCTGAACCACAACCAACTGCTTCTAGCAGTTGAGCCGAGAATGAAACCATACCTACGCCCGCCTCTAGAGCGAATATCTCTACTCAGGTATCTTTGCTCAAACGGCGCGCACAGAATCCCCACCGAAAAGCCGCCGATATTGCAACGAGAAATATGCATACGGCTGAAAAGTTGAAAATTGTACGCACAACTGGCGCCAGGAAAAACAGGGAAAACCATGCAATAGGATGTAAGTTACATAATCTAAAAGAACGACAGTCAATTAACCGGATTTAATTAGCTGCAATCCGTTCAGAACTACGTGAACAGTTCAACCAGAGCCGTAAAGGCAACCCACCATGGTCTACCAAGGCATTCGTCCGAACAGTCCGTGAAATTGAACAACATGATGTAGTCAACTCCGGAGTTTTTGCAGACGAATTTTCCAACAAACGACCCGGGAATGGACAAGATCTTCTTTAAAAGAATTAGAGGAGGCTGCAGAGGAGTATATGATTGAAGTAACTGCCATTACCAACGTTTAAATTTTCATTGCAGCAACTGAATTATAGTAGGTTTTTAACATGTCAGCAACCATGGCCAGGCAAGGTGGGCGTGTACAGCTCGAGCAGGCAGACATGCGCATCGCGCTCAACATGGTCAATATGGCCAAACATGGCATATCGCGCGCTGGAATTGAGGAAAAAAAGAATTTGATTAAAAAGCCACGGGCAGAGATTCGAGAAGAAAAGAGATGGGGTGTTGAGTCGCCAGGCCATAAGAATGTGAAGGCGGTCATTGAAAAGCATCCATCCATGATCTATGATAATCACTTGCCTGGCTGCCTTCTTTGCCAAAATAAGGTTGCTCGAAATCCATACACTCACTGGAGGCGCAAAGGCACAAAACTTTCCACTACTACAGTTCCTGCTGCAGCACGACGTAGTCCTGAAAGATTGGCTAATCTCAGCCTTTTGAACGAATTTACGCCGCTTGAAGATTCAGAAGACGAAGCAGACGACGACGTTTACCATTTTTGTTACTCCAGTACTGATGGCACTGATGAATCACGTATGCACTTCCACCTTTCACATGAAAAATTACTAATAACTATTTCACAGAGAATGGCAGCGATGATGAAGCAATTGCAAATCTTAGTGAATGGACAAGTGGGTTTATTGGGCATACTTAAAGCTTCAATTTGCAGCGACTTTTTTGGATATTATGTGTATTATAATTATGGGAACATTTAATTTTGATATCCAATCTATTTAAACAGTTTCGGATGTCAAAACTTGCAATATAATAGTGAATGAAATGCAATTTAATCTGTGAAGTGTGCAACGTTAGTATTATTGGAGTTCTGTTCAGATTCATCGAAAATTCAATTTTAACTAACCAAGCTCATATTGCAAGGCACCTTCTTCTCAAATGAGAATGAATGCCATCTTTATCAATGAATAACCTATTTGTGGGTACACATACATTTAGGCTACGGGACTGAAAGTGAGCGTCAACAGAGCGTCAACGATTTTTGGTCGCACAACACCTCTAGCGCGAGGGATTATATGTGCTACGTTTGCATTTTCTATTTTCTGTCTGCTTATATCAACCAAAAAGTTCTCAATGATGCACCGATGCTATCTCTGAAAATGAGTATCTGCAATTATTAAATCACAATTTATCGGTATCGCAGGACGCATCATAATCAAATAAAAACGAACGCCATTCAATACAGTTGATTCCAATATTTGCGCTTGACCATACGTATAGGCTACGGGACTGAAAGTCAGTGTCAACGGAGCGTCAATGATTTTTGGTCGCACAACACCTCTAGGGTGGGAGATTATATGTGCTAGGTTTGCATTTTCTATTTTCTGTCTGCTTTTATCGACTAAAAAGTTCTCAATAATGCACCGATGCTATCTCTGCAAATGAGTATCTACAATGATTAAATCACAATTCATCGGTATCGCAGGACGCATCATAATCAAATCAGAACGAACGCCATTCATTACAGTTGATTCTAATATTTGCGCTTGACCATACGCATAGGCTACGGGACTGAAAGTGAGCGTCAACGGAGCGTCAACGATTTTTGGTCGCACAACACCTCTAGCGTGAGAGATTATATGTGCTGCGCTTGCATTTTCTATTTTCTGACGGCCTTTATCGACTAAAAAGTTCTCAATGATGTACCGATGCTATCTCTGAAAATGGGTATCTGCAATTATTAAATCACAATTTATCGGTATCGCAGGACGCATCACAATCAAATAAAAACGAACGCCATTCATTACAGTTGATTCTAATATTTGCGCTTGACCATACGCATAGGCTACGGAACTGAAAGTGAGCGTCAACGGAGCGTCAATGATTTTTGGTCACTCAACACCTCAAGTGCAAGGGATTACATATGCTACATTCATGTTTTCGAACAGCTGACCGCCTTTATCGACTAAATAATTCTCTATGATACACTGATGCTCTCTCAAAAAGTGTGTATCAGCAATTGTTAAATCACAATTTATCGGTATCGCAGGACATATTATAATCCAATAAGTACGAATGCCATTTTCTACGGGTGATTATGCTATTTGCACGCGATCATATACATAGGCTACATGACTGAAAGTGAGCGTCAACGGAGCGTCAACGATTTTTGGTCGCACAACACCTCCAGTACGAGGGATTATATGTGCTCTGTTCATATTTTCTTACTTCTGACTGCTTTTGTCTATCAAAATGTTCTCAATAATGCACCAATGCTATCTCTGAAAGCATAAGTAATGAAAAAATCACCATATTAAAATTAATTTTATACAATGAAGAACTGGGCAGAAAGCGTGAAATGTCATTCAACGCATGCACGATGCTTTCCATTCACGAAATTCAGAAGAACCCGTTTTTAGAACCCGCTGGTCAGACCCGGCGGGTCTAACGAAACCCGGTAAAACCCGCAGGTTGGCCGGTTCGGTTCCGGGTTTGGAACCGGAAATTACGTCCGGGTCGGGTTTAGTACAGTTCCAGAACCGAAACCAGAAAAAGGTTCCGGTTCAGAACCGGACCGAGGGCGGGTAACCCAGACCCGTTGCTAACACTACTCCAGAATCATATACCAGTGCACCCAAAGGCTCCCTAAACTTACAGCGGTGCTGCTGGAGGCTACAAAACCATGCTCTGGCGCTTTCAGAGGTTCCAGAACCTTTCACTGGCGCTCCTTGACGCTCCAGAACCGTTTATTAGTGCTCCTGGAGGCTCCCGGAGCCTCTGCGGAGTATATTATTCAAAATCAACCTCCGCAACCTCCGGAGCATCCAGGGGCTTCCGGGACTGGACGATTGACTGTGCTGATGTGTCGTGTGGTTTGTGTGAACCTTGTTTGTGGAGGAGATGTTGGAAGTTAGATGGAGGTGGAAAGGTGGGTCTTTATGGTTATAGTTATTCTACCAAAATGATTCTACAGGCAGGCACTATCACTGCAACAGTTTGGAAATGTGCTCAATCTTAATCCAACATCCGTTCAACTTGGCTGCCGAAACTGTTGCACATGACATTGGTTCTGTTTTAACAGCTATTACACCAAACATACAACCACCAGTTGCTGTCTCAATGGTTTCATATTGCCAGCTGTTCAGCTTGATTTATCATTAACTCCCAATAATGAGCAGGGTTTGCAACAGGCCAACATGCTTGCAATTCTGTAGTCTTCCACAACAGGGTCCATCGTAAAATACTACAATGTGATAATATATATATTGACAGTTGAAAACTATGATTTAACTTGATATTCACATCAATTCTTATATATTCTTCAGGTTCTTCCTCTTCTCCAAACTCAAATTCTTTTCTCTTCACTTACCATATTTCCAAGCAATGGCTCAACCACAAGCAACAGCTTCTAGCAGTCGATTAGTGAATGTATGTGCGCTAATGTCCGCCTCTATATCGAATACAGACATTCAAAGCACTTTTCCCAAATGTCTCGCCCAGAATCTTCACCAAACTGCAGCCGATAGTGCAACAAGAAATATGCATGAGGACGAAATGTTGAAAATTGTACCCAAAACTGGTGCCAAGAAAAACAGGGGAAACTATGCAATAGGATGTAAATTACCTAATCGGCAAAAACTACAGTCAACTGATCAGATACAATTAGCTGCGATCCGTTCAGAACTACGTGAAAAGTTCATCTACAGCTGAAAAGGCAACCCTCTGTAGTCTACCAAGGCATTTGTCTGAACAGTCTATGAGATGGAGCACCATGATGTTGTCCACTCCACAGTTTTTGCAGACAAATTTTCTGACAAACAACCTCAGGATTGGACACGAGCATTCCTAAGAGCGTTAGAGGAGACCACGGAGAAGTATATGATCGAAGTAACTGCTTTTTCCAACATTCAATTTTTATTACCGCAATTGAATTTTAGTAGGTTTTTTACAGATTCACAACAATGGCCAGGCAAGGTGGGCGTGTACAGCTACCGCAGGCGGATATGCACATTGCGCTCACTATGGCAAAGAAGGCCAAATATGGCGTATTGCATACGGCAATCGCAGAAACAAAGAATATGATTTAAAAGTCTTGAGCAGAGATTGGGGAAGAAACTGGACGGGGTGTTGAGTGGCCAGGTTATTAGAGTATGAAGGCGGTCATTGAAAAGCATCCATCCATGATCTAGGAAAAGCACTTGAATGGCTGCCTTGATTGCCAAAACAAGATTGCTCGAAATCTTGCTACCTGCTAGAGGCGCCAACGCATGAAGCCTGTGACCACTCCAGTACCAACAGTCTCTGCAGCACCCGTAGTATCTGCAGCCCCTGGCTTATCTGCAGCCTGAGCAGCCCAACTTAGTCCTGAAAGAGTGCTTCATCTCAGCATTTTGAATGAATTTATCCTACTTGAAGATTCAGAAGACAAAGATGATTCTAATGATGATGGCTCCTGTATTGATGACAGCATCGAGGATACGTCAGGTATACACTGCCCCCTCTTACATGAATAATTACTAATAATCATTTCAAAGAGAACGACAGTGATGATAAAGATATAACCAATAAAGGGGAATAGGTGAGTGGGTATATTGGGCATACTTAATGAATTTCGATATTCAATCTAGTATTTTGTTTCTGCTGTCCAATTGAGCAATATAATGGTGCAAAAAATGGAATTGAATCTGTGAAGTGAGTTTTAATAATGCTTCCATACAATTTCGGAGAGTGAGTATCAGCAATTAATGAATCACGATATATCAGTATCGCAAAATATTTCCTACTTCAATATGAGTAACTGCCTGCATTTATGAATGAATATGCTGTAAATGTGCGACCATACAACCAGGCTACAGGTCTGAAAGTGAGCATCAATGGAGCATCAACAATTTTTGGTGGCACAACATCTCTAGCATGTCAGATTGTGTGAGCTCTATGAGTGTAATTGCAGTTTTGACTGTCTTTATCGACAAATCAATGTTTACTGATATACTTGAGGACCCAAGCTTGGAGAAATGAAATCACGATCAATCTGTATTGCATGGCATATTCCTATTGAATAAGTATGAAAGCCCGCCATTACAATCATATTTACTGTGTTTTCATAATACAATGTGTAGACTGCAGGACTAAATGTGAGCATCAATGGACCATCAACAATTTTTGGTGACATAACATCTCTAGCATGGGAGATATTGTGAACTCCATTAATTCAATTGTATTTTTGACCGCCTTTATTGACAAATCAATTTTTACTGATGTACTTGAGCAAGCTTTGGAACTGAGCTTGGAGAAACTCAATCATGATTGATCGGTATTGCACGGTATATCTTTATTGAATAACCATGAAAGGCCGCCGTTATAATTCTATTTATTCTGTTTGCACAATAAAATACGTAGACTGCAGAACTAACAGTGAGTGTCGATGATTTTTGGTGGCACAATATCTCTAGCACGTCAGATTGTGTGAGCTCTATAAGTGCAATCGCAGTTTTGACTGTCTTCATTGACATATCAATTTTCACTGATGCTGTGGGTAAATGGACCCTTTGGTATGTGTAGAAGTGAATGATATTGGTGATGCAGCTGAAGTTGCGCTAAAGCTAACTACGCAAGTGACCTGCAGAGCTGCACCCTGACATGACCACCTGCATCACAACCTTCTCCAATGATCTTCGAGAAACCTCTCGAAGAAATATAACAACCAGATCAAAAACTAAAAATTCCACGGCGATGTCTCTCGACCATCCAAAGAAAACGAATCAATGGAGGTTCTTGTCTCGCCACCACAACTGAGAAACAAACACACAAAATGCTTTCTCCCAAAAAGAAAATGTCACTTGTATCTCACATGTTCTTCAATCTCGCTTTTCTTTTCCCCTTTGACCTCCCGCCTATTGCCTTCCAATACTGCTTCACTGTCACTTTTACTTTTGCCATATTCTCCTCTGGCTCCGATGTGTTATCCTTCTTGTCCCATCCTTCCCATTTCACTTCATATTCCCACCCGGTTCCATCGGAGCTTTCCCGGTGATTTGCGATTGATTTGACAACACATCAGTAATGTCAATCGTCCAGTCCCGGAAGCGCCGGGACCCTCCAGAGGTTGTGGAGGCTGATTTTGATTGTCGCACTGTGCAGACCCTCTGGGAGTCCTCTGGGACCAGCGAATGCAGCCTCAGCATACTCCCTTGTTTTCCCGGAGGCCTTGAAGCTGCTCCGGGAGATTCCTGTATTCCAAACGTGTACTCCGTAGCCACTTCGGATACCTCTAAGGTTGCTCCGGGAGATTCCTGTATCGCAATAGTGTACTCCGTAACCACTTCTAAGGGTGCTCCGGAAGATTCGCGAAGCACAGCAAAGTTCTCCATGGCCTCTTCTGAGCTCTCTGTGGAGCTCCAGTACGTTCTAGGATCACTCAGAAGCACCTGGATCCATTTCTTTACTTCCAGATGGAATCATGGTGTGTCACCCATTTTCAGATGGGCCTGTAGCATCGCATACATCTTTGGCATTCATCTACTGCAGCCTGCTGCTATCAAGTCATTGAACATATATCCACACTACGCCCCAGCAGCACCCCAACATGACCTTGAGAAAAGCAACACAACCCCAGAGGAACACAACCCCCGAAAAACAGACTCTCACTTGAACACAGCATCCAGGTCCTCCGTCTCCTTCCCTGCTGCATCAGGTGCTACATAACGGGTCAAGTGCTCGGCAGAGCTTGCATTTCTTGCATCCATATAGCTGCCCATATGCACAATGATGGCTGCCTGGTGACCAGGATCAATGGAATTCCAGTGTCTCCAGCATCTCTTGTACAAGGCTATATCAAATGTTCATAGCCGTTAATTATAGGATTGAGGGGGTACACTGATGGCTGAATATCCCCCTGCGGACAACCGAAGAGGGTTCAGTCTTCGTTCCTTTCTCATAGTCCCTCAAGATGCAGTTGAGTGCGGTCGCAGCCAAGCAAATCAATTGGGGTGTCACTCGCTTGTCCCAAAATTTGTTGCAATACTTTTGTCTGCCAAGGTAGGTGTTGGAAGTGAAGAAGTGAGCAAAGATCAGCGTGGCGGAATCGCTTCTCACAAACCACCGGACTTCCTTCGTACCGTTTGGGAGATTTTTCCATTTCACAATCCAAGAGTCATCATTCAGCCAACCGGCAACCTGCTGTAGACATAGAAGCTTCTCTTCTATCTTCAACAAGTACAGTGAAGTCACCATACGCCTCGCTGTAGTGACTAGTCAACCCCGCATACCACTGATTTTCCTCCACAACTGTATTGCATTGATCATTAGTATTATCAAATTTTGAAACCCGGAGAATACTTTGGAAACTCACAATTCCACGTGTCAGGGCATCGATGTGCTCACTGGGTCCACCTGGGCGCTCTCACACGTGTTGCATGCCATTGAGCGCGCCAACAGCTCTCTGTCGGATGGTCATGGTGTCAAGGGCTTCATCCCATGCCTTATCACAAATGTCCAATTCGTCCTCTTGAGATGCTGGCCAGGGGTTTTCAGTTTACAGAACAGATTTCAAGAAGTCCTTGGCTAAATCGAAAGCTGCTTTGATATGGAGTGGCACCTTGCTATCGTTGTTGCTCTTCGTCCCTGATGCACCTTCAATAGGTGGAGGGACAGCTAAGGAATCCCGACTCCTTGCAGGCCGCCATCTGGCATGGTTTACTGGAACGAGGAATGTTATACCTTTGCTAGGAGATCGAGGCGGAGTGCCCTGAGGTGATTGTGAGTGCGTCCACAACCGAGAACGGTCTCCATTGGTGCTCTGCAGATTTGATTCAGATTTCTTTCTTTGCAGTTGGTCAGTCGCCTGGATGGTATCCGAGTGAGCTCATGTTGGGCCTTTTGCGCCTGTGTTGCGACTGCATCTATTCCATTCATGAGTTTACAGTAGCTCGTCATCATCATAGTAGGAACCGGTGGTGGGATAGTCATTATGCTCTCGGTGTTCATCATTGTCTTCTTCGACATCATCCAGTTCATTCCGGTGGCCCTACATGTTAGGTTGATAAAAATTAGGGATTCATCCAGCCTTACATGTCTGGGAACGTGTAGAGAACCTTTTTGACTGGCCATCCCTGCTGAGCACTGAAAATCTCACTCTTGAGAAGCGGTACAGTTAGGACGTTGCGAGGCCATAGGTAATGAGAATATATCCAAACGTGATTTGAGAAGAAGAGGTCCGAATAAAGCTCAGGCGCATCTGGAGAACCATTTTTTTCTTATAGAACACTGCAGGTAACACAGTGGTTCGCATCGAAGGGACAACCAGTTCATTTTCACTGAAGTTGAGGAGCACCTGAGCTACTAATCCGTATACTGAGTTCAGGGATCGGTTGGTAAGACGAATGGATATTCGGGCTTCAGGACTGCTTACCATTGTGGGTGGCAAGATTCAGACTCAGATGTGGTTGAGCTAGATGCAAGCCCATGCTCTGCATCGGAGTTATTGGGAGTGCCTCAGCTGCTGATATCAGCTATGTCACTTGTTATCATAGCCATCCGACCACGCGGATTGGTCTGGATACGCGAGAGCAACCAGTGTTCCTACCGTTGGAATACCGGTGTTTCGCATTCCGTTGTGGCTTCAACATTGCCCCTGGAAATCTCTGCATTCAATGGTCCTCGAATGTGTCCAAAACCCTGCCATAGAAGTAGCTGCACTCAAACAATTGACGCTTTCGTTGTCGTTTTCGTTGAACCTTCAGCACTGGGTTTTGAGGTGCCGTGCTCAGTATGTCAAGGGTTCAGGGCTGGGTGTCGAGGGTTCAGGGTTCGGGGTTCTAGGGGTTATAAAATCCAAGAGCCGGAAGGCTTCAAGAGTCGAAAATAGCCTGTAGCTAAAGGAACAAAGACTGTACGCAAGAGACTCGATCCAGAATCACCGAGTGTGAAAGAAGTGAAAGCCGAAGCTAATTGATTGCTTTATAGACGAGAGAACGAGTGAAGAAAGAAACTTATCCTCCGCCGAACGCCTGGTTTATATACAGTGATTCACTCGTTCCATAATACATCCGAACTCCTGCTTTCTTTGTACACCGCTTTCGTACGATTCCGTCGTTTCCCGTAAAACCTGATTCGAAACCTGATTTCATCCTCGTCATGCTTTAGCCTCCATTCGAAACCTGATTTCATTCTCGTCGTGCTTTATCTTCTATATTATTCACCGATCATCACTCCACCATCGATCGTCACTCAACACAACCGTGACAGTAGCTCCCCCCTCTCCAATGCCGAGTACCTACGAGGTTCACGATCCGGGCTTGCCAGGTTGTTCGGTGTGAAAATGTCGATAGCTTTAAATCCATCTACATTGGTCGCGGGCTCCCAGCTGCGCTCGTCGTAGCCTCTCCATTTTACAAATACTGCAGCTGCCTTCGGAACAGCCTGGAATCGTCTATCCGCTCAACTTCGTACTCCTCTTCTCCTCCACTATTACCGGTGGTGGTGGTTCTTGCTTTTGATTCGGGAGAGGATCCTGGGCGGCCTTCTCTAATCTGGATATCGGTTGAACGTCGTGAATGCGTAGTTGATTGGTAGCCTAATTCTATAGGCCCATGGACTGACAACCTCCGTGATTTCATATGGTCCAATACGTTTCCAGTCAAGTTTCTTACTGGGTTGGGCTGTCGATAGGTTTCTGGCGTCCATCCATACTTTGTCTCCTATCTGTAACTCCGTTCCGACTCTTCGGGATTTGTTGGCCTGTTCGGACTGTACGGCTTGGGCCCTTTTCATCTCTGCTCTGAGTTCGCTGAAAAGTTGCTCCATCCTTTGGGCCATCTGCTGGGCATTTACCTCACGAATATTGTTGGGATCCTTAATTGGCTGTTGGCCGAAGGTCATCGCGGGTGAAAGCCGTAGTTGCCAAAAACGCGGAGCACTTGGTCGTCTCCGAGGTGTGATTGTTAGCTGCGATTCCGCCAATGGTAGCCACCGGACCCAATCTCCTGCTGATAATTAACAAAGTTCCGGAGGTACTGTTCCATTACCGCGTTGATTCTTTCAGTTTGGCCGTCGGTCTGAGGGTGGAATGCGGTTGACAATCTTCGTTCGATTCCCAATCTCTCGCAGACGTGTTTCCAGAATTCCGAAGCCAATTGCGGCCCTCGATCCGACACCATTGTTTCGGGCAGTCCATGTAGTCTGAACACTTCTTTTACGTACATTTCCCCCAGCTTCTTTCCATCCACTTTGTCAGTACAGGGTACCAGGTGTCGCATTTTCGTTAGGCGATCAACCACTACCCAATTACGTTGAACCCTTCGCTTTCTGGTAGTCCAACTACAAAATCCATGCTCAGATCCCTCCATGGTTGTTCCGGTATCTCCAGTGGTCGTAGAAGTCCGTGGATTTTTCCGTGAACTGCTTTGCTTTGTTGACAGGTATGGCAATTTCGTACGTAGCGATCCACGTCTTTTCTCATCTGATTCCAGGAATGGCTCCGGCTCAGCAGGTCGTAGGTTTTAGCTCGTCCTGGATGTCCCGTGACCGGAGAGTCATGGCATTCCTGAATCCATTTGAGTTTGTCATCGTCCGTTGGTTGGATGTGTGTTTCAGAAATTTCAAACGGTTGTTCCTTATGTGTATATAGCCCTTCGCTGCTGTCGTACGGGCATTGCTGATACACCCTTTTTACCCAAATCCATAGTTCTTCGGCGCTTGTTGAATCGTTGTCGAGGTTGACCGTCTCTGCGAACGCCACTATCAGAGTTTTGCGTAGCTCCTGGTCGAGATTTTCTATTTTTAGCACGATTTGCTGGGTTTTTTCTGCCCCCCCTTCGGAGGAATGTCTCCTGGCATTCTTGTAAGTGCATCGGGCTTCTGTCCTTGTTTGCCTGGGCGATAAACGATTTTGAACTTAAAACAGGAGAGAAATTCGGACCACCTTGTTTGCCTTCGGTTCAACAGCTTCGAAGTCATGAAGTACTCCAGGTACTTGTGATCTGTGAGAATCTTGATCGGGTGTGCTGAACCTTCGCACTCAGGCCTCCATTGTTCCAAACTTTTAACTATCGCACCTAATTCTTGATCGTAAATTTCGTAATTTTCTTCGGCGGGCGAATGTTTTTTGGAAAGAAGGCCACTGGGTGTAATATTCCATGATCATCGTACTGAGAATGAACTCCTGCTGATACATAACTCGAAGCATCGGTTTCTAGGACTATCTCTTTTTCGTAGTCAAGTGGGCTAACACTGGTGCCGTCGTAAAAGCTAACTTGAGTTCGGCGAATGCTTTTTTCTGATCGGGTCCCCAGTGAAAGGGTATTAGCTTTTTCGTGAGTTTTGTTAGTGGTTGTACCACCCTACTGTAATTCCGTATGAATCGTCGGTAGAAATTGGCGAAGCCTAAAAGGCTTGGACTTCTTTAAGTTTTCCCGGTGTTTCCCAATGGTCAACTGCATGGACTTTCTCCGGATCCATTTTGATTCCGTTTACTCCGACAATTAGCCCTAGGTATTTGACTTCTTCCTTATGGAACTCGCATTTTTCTGCTTTTAGGTAGAGACCAGCTTCCTTGAGTGCGGTCATGACTGCTCTGACGTGTTCCTTGTGCTCCTTCAGGTTATCGCTGTAGATAAGGATATCGTCCAAAAAGGCTGTGCAGAGATATCCAGGAAAGGTCGTAATGTATCGTTGATGAATTCTTGGAAGGATGCTGGTGCGTTGGTAAGTCCGAATGGCATAACCAGTGATTCGAAAAGTCCATAGCGGGTCCTGAAAGCCGTTTTCCATTCGTCCCCTTCTGCGATTCTAATCATGTTATACGCGTCGCGGACGACTAACTTGGTGTAGTAATGGGCTTTGGAGAGTCTTAGCAAGGTTTCTTAGATCAATGGTAGGGGATACCGGTTTTTTATTGTTCCTCGTTCAGGCCTCGGTAGTCGACGCAGAGTCTCAGGCCTCCTCCTGGTTTCGGAGCGAAAAGTACCGGGGCTCCGCAGGGTGATGACGATGACCGAATGAATCCCTTGGACAAGTTCTTTTCTATCCATTCATTTAGTACTCCCAATTCTTCTCGTGAGAGACTGTAGATAGGTCCAAATGGAGGTGTAAATCCTTCCTGTAGTTTAATTTTATGATCGTAAGGTCGATGCGGAGGTAAGGTTTCTGCGATTACTTTGCTGAATAGCGGTAGAAATTCATGGTATTCCTTGGGAATGACTTCTTCGAGAGGTTTGTCTTGTAGATCTTTTATTCCCAAGGCTTTATTGATTTCGTACAACGTGACGGCGTAAACTTTGAGTCTCTCCTTCTTTATTCTTCTCATAAAGGGTGAGGCGGCTACTGCGCAGATGTCTAGCCTGGGTGTCTCCGGATCCGTTGTTTCCATATGATTGCCCCACACCCATACGCGTGAATGGTGTTGGCAGTGTTGTTGGCAGTAGCTGCTTTCGAAACCGATCCTTCGGGCTTGGAATTTAACCGTTACGTCGTGAAGTTGTAACCATGGCAATCCTAGTACGATCGGATAATGCCCTAACTTTGTTACGAACGCTGGTAGTTGCTCCTGATGTGGTCTTCTTCCTATATTTAACTTGGCCATGGTCGTAATGGTTCCTGATTCGATGGGTCTTCCATCGATAACCTCTAACTCTCTTGATTCTCGTAATTCCTTCTCTTCTAACTGATGATGGCGAACAAAATCTTTATCCACAAATGCTATTCCCGTGGCTCCGCAGTCAATTAGAGCGTGTGTATCGATTAACCTGTCTCCGATTTTCAGCGAACATTTTACAACAAGATGTTTGCTTTCCATTAAAGACTCCTTAATTTCTGCACTACTGATTGAAAACTGGAAAATTTCAAAACGAGACTTAACAACTGTAGACAAAGGAGATTCGTGCCCAGCGCAATGGCCATCCTTATTGCACTGGTTTAAACTTTTCCCGACTTGACTTCCTTTCCTTTCCCTGCTCCCGAATCTGCGTCCATTTCATTTCCTGCTTTCTTAAACGGCGTTACTTCCACCTGTCCTGATACTGCTTTCAATTTCTCGGGCAACTTGCTGCGAAGTGCCTTGAGTCCCCACAGTACATACATAGTCCTCCTTCCCTTCGTCTCTTTCTCTCTTCTGCTGTGATCTTCCTGCCTTTGACTGCTGAGAGGTCCATTGGGGCGGGGCCGAAATATCCTGCTACTGTTCCTGCAGGTGCAGTCTCTGAGGCGGGTGTGGTGTTGGTTGTTGGGTCGGACTTCTTGTATCCTCCTTCCCACCTTCCTGACTTCCTTTCCGCGGCCCGGGCCCTCAGCTGAGAGTCTCTTTTTGAACACAGCTTGACGGATTCGACCAGGTTTTCTGGTAACTTGGTGTGTTGTAGGGAGTCTTTGAGTTCGTTTGACAGCCCATTTCGTAATGCATCTAGCTGGGCTTCCGTGTTCCACTGAACGTCCGCTACGTACCTTTGGAATTCCGCGTAGTACTGGGAGAATTCGCGGTCTCGTTGTTTGAGTTTCAATAGTTCCCTTTTGGCCGTCGCCGCTTTGTCTTGGTCTCCGAAAGCTAAGTCCAACAGGTCAAGCAGATCTTTTAAGGAATCGAGTTTTACTTCCCCCGAAACTTGTTCACAGTATGGCATAAGCTGTGCCATGACTACTCCCTCGAGACGTCCCATCGCGTACCTAAGCTTCTTCTGTTCGGTATTGAACGTTCTGGGTTTTCCTGCTATCTTCAAAGCCAACTGCACCTTCCATCCCCTAAGTTCCTTCCTGTCTGTTCCTGAAAAACGGGCAATTTCGTTGCCTTTTTCTTCTGGTTCCCTCTCTTCCCTTCCACTCCCATCCTTCCTTCCGTTAGCCTCAAGATCCGGGTTACCTGTTCCCGATTTTCTTCTGCCAATGATCTGAATTTCTCCATCTGTGCCTGGGCATCTTCCAGGTCTTGTTTCAGTTCCACCAGGTCTGGATGCCTTTCTTCCAGTTGTTGTTCCAGGTTCCGGACATTTTCCACTAAGTCCCCATGACTGCATTCGGGAACTGTTCCTTCTGCTGCTGCCAGTCTCTGTGTTCCTAGGGTCGCTTCCCTTTTTCAGTTTTCTCTTTCCTCCGATAATTCCGATATTCGTGCTTCCGCATCTTTCACAGATTGCCGTTCCTTCATCAATTCGTTCATCCTGCTGGTCGTCGGTAACCTTGCGAGGGCGTTCAACCCCTTTTTGACATTTTGGGTGTAACTTCCGAGTTGTTCTTCGTTCATCGCCTCCGTGTCCGCCTGTGTTACGTTTTCCAGCTCCTCCTGAATCGCCGTTGTCAGGGTTACATCGCGGGCCATTCTTGAGGATTCGCCTGACATCTTTCTGGCGATGTAAGAATGCTGCTAATGGAAGGGATCGAGGTCTTAGATTCTTAGGTTTCTTGGAGGATTTCGTCGATACTAGCGAAACTGTTAAAGGGTTCCGGTTCTGAAACTGGCAAGGTTGACCGGCTAGATTGAAGAAATTAATGCGGCTATGGCAATTGAAGTCGTATGCAGTCATTAACTAATTTTCGAAAACGTTCGTGGGTCTGCAGAGGTTCCACAGGCAGGCTATGCAGATATGTCGCCAGAAACTGTGCACGATCAGTCGATTATTGAAATTGCCGATGGATCGAAACACGGTGCAGCGGGTGTTGCAAGGTCTGTGACAAAAGTCACAACCGCTTCAGTGAGGATAGCGGCACATAAACTAGGACTAAAACTGAGAATATAACTGGTGGAATCGATTTTAGACTCGTTCTTCTGTCAAGGGTTCAGGGCTGGGTGTCGAGGGTTCAGGGTTCGGGGTTCTAGAGGTTATAAAATCCAAGAGCCGGAAGGCTTCAAGAGTCGAAAATAGCCTGTAGCTAAAGGAACAAAGACTGTATGCAAGAGACTCGATCCAGAATCACCGAGTGTGAAAGAAGTCAAAGCCGAAGCTAATTGATTGCTTTATAGACGAGAGAACGAGTGAAGAAAGAAACTTATCCTCCGCCGAACGCCTGGTTTATATACAGTGATTCACTCGTTCCATAATACATCCGAACTCCTGCTTTCTTTGTACACCGCTTTCGTACGATTCTGTCGTTTCCCGTAAAACCTGATTCGAAACCTGATTTCATGCTCATCATGCTTTAGCCTCCATTCGAAACCTGATTTCATTCTCGTCGTGCTTTTAGCCTCCATTCGAAACCTGATTTCATTCTCATTGTGCTTTATCTTCTATATTATTCACCGATCATCACTCCACCATCGATCGTCACTCAACACAACCGTGACACAGTAGCTCGACATGTTCGAGCACGAGCAGCACAAAGTCGGCAGGCTCCGTTCGACTAACTAGAGCTCCAATAGGCGAACCAGGATGAATCATCTTAGTTTGCAGTCGATAGTCCTCTCCATCAATCTGTAGAACGTGCTGCTTCAGGATCCCGCTGCCGCAATTATCATGCTGGGCAAAGTGGCATTCCGTGTCGTGGGACAGCATCGGAATCGGCGATGCACTTCTTGGGCAGTTTCCATTGCTCAAAATTGGGAACCAGCAGCGATCAAACTTATGCAGTACTGCGCCGCAGCTATATGCAATTTCAAGCTGAATGCACATAGTATCTTCTGTAGTGTGAATTGTGTCTATCCAGATACAGTCAGTTCACCTGCAGACAAGATCCGGTAGGGGAAAGTGTTCACCAAATAGAAGATAGAATAGGGGCGTTTGGCCCAGGTGGAGCTGTGATGATTCGAATGGCAGGCAGGCAGGTTAAGCTGTAGGTGTGCAGAGATGATAAAATGGCGCAAGATGGAATGGAGCAGAAGGGACAAAAACATCATGTTATGTTGGCGGTTGCCAGGGGGATGCTCCAGGACACACATAACTCCCATTCGGAAAAATCGAGTGACTATCAACTGGTATGATGTCACACCTAAGCATCAATTCACACTCGATCTTTGCATACTCTGGAATCTTTGAACTGGAGCTCAGTCTGTCGTGAAAGCTTGGGCAGGCTGAGTGCACATAGGTATTACTGCTAGTACCGCTTTGGAAGCTGAAAGCGTCCGCAGAGCTTAGTCTCGGTGTGTGGTAGATGCACTGGAGATAGCGTGGGAAATTAAGATCAAATGTATTGCTATTTCGAGTACGATTCGAACTGCCTTCGCTTTCTATTTCTGGTTTTGGGCAAGCAAGTTTCACCTGACAGCTCAACCACTCCCTCGACCACCACCATAAGACATTCTTCACAACTGCATTCTGTTTCTCATGTGATTTCAAGTGGATATACCTTAACCCAAAGCCATCGATTCTCTCACATCTTGACCTAGTGACATATGGGAGATAATAGAGATGCTGAAAATCGAGCCCATTTTGAAGAAGAAACCCAGTAAATACCCACATCCGAACTCCGTACAACCACAAAGAATACTGCCAGATGCACCCCAGCAAATCAAAAAAACATTCTAAATGACCCATCAATAAAATTCCAAACCCAAGCGCACCTAGAAAAACCTGAGCAGCTATTCCGATTGCGACAACATCCCAGCCTGAATGGCAGTTTCCTGAATGTGTGTTTTGAGAACATTGTAGACGTCCTCCATGCTTACTATCAGACAATTCATCAGTCCATGCACATCACGTAGCTGAGTAGTACCATTGACCACATGGAGCACAGTTACTCTATCATCAAAGCTGTTTGGACCAGTGTTGACAAGCCAGGTGTAAGGCTTACGCATCTAACCGAGTCACACAATCTGTCCAAATGCCTGCCAGTGTTCGTTGAGAATCTAAGGCTCCTGAAGAATCACCATATCATCGGTAGCCACAAGGTTGAGCCTAGTACCCCCAATCTTGGTGGTGATAATGAAGATGGAGCACCAGGGGGAATTATGGAATTCGCTCATAACTTCGCTGCGCCTGTCAGCGGAATCAGCAGAAACCATGCAAATGATTTCGATGTCATGCTTGAAATGGCGATGAATCTACCATGCCAGATGGCGAACCTGGCCTGGCATGGGATAAAAGAGTACAGCGTTCTGAGGAAGCGGTGAAAGGACAGGAAAGCTTGTACAAGGCTGGTCATCCATCTCAGGAACAGTCACTGAACCGTAGATCAACTCAGGGAGGAATGATTCTCAGAGCCATCTGAAAATTGGTCCCTCCACAAAACTGCTGGCATCTCACTCTTCCTTCCAACTGCCATCGGCAAAACACTCACCTTCTTGCTCAAACGGTAGCAAAAAGAAAGCAAGCTGCCAGCGATGAATCTGCCAGGCGATCCCATGCTCGCCTTCATGATTCTGTCTTTTGAGTCGGGTGGCAACATCATCAAGCTGTTTCTGTTCTTCCTGAGACCACTCCAGCGCGACTGGATGGAAATCCTCCCACGGGATGTAAACCAGGGGTGCACCGGAAGCCAGCCGCGACTCTGTCTATCGGCGGATTGTCAATGGGTGAGCGACTTCGGTCATCACAGAGGCAGCTTCCTGCAGACCTTCAGAGGAACCTCTCTTGGTGATGGCGCTTTGAAAGGCGGTGATTGCTGATATTAAAGCCTCGGGACCATGTTCTTCTACCGCTCGCTCATTCACAGGCACATCTGGAATTGTGAATAGTCACCGAATCGTGTGTCCCCAGGCTTTTAGTGAGTGGTAGGCCGGCGTTGCGGTAACTTGCACTTTGAAACCAATTTGGGCTTCAGATGCAACGGACCAACCCTTAGACTTCGGACCTTTGAAGCTGTGCGCCTCATCGAAGATTCCCCACGTCCGCTGGCAGTTTGTAAGCTGGCGAACTGTGTGGTTTTCATTTCTTTGCGCCTGGCTCGTGAACGTATTATAGGTGATTACGTGGATGTGCCATCGTCTCTTGGGATGTTCCACACAGAAGTTGAGGTGTGCATGAGTCAGGTCGCCAGCATTTTCTGCGCAGAGATCGCACACCGAAAACGGAGTCCCTTTCGTGATGGTATTGATTGCAGCAATGAATGATGCGCAGACACTTGGGAGCACCACACAGAGTACCGGATTCCATGGCGGGAGGTTGGTTGTCGGCTTATCATCAAGCAACTAGAGAAGACGACGAGGAACAGGGTTAGGGTGAGTGCAAGGGTACCATTGCTTCTGGATGGCGCTGAGGGTTGAGAAGCCCGTTTCCACCGCCTGACACCATGCGCCAATCGAGAGGTTAAAGAGCACCGGTAGTTGTGGCTCATGGTGATTTGTCACATCTTTTGCAATTGACTTGGCATTAAGTCCTGCAGCTAAGAGGGTGAACGTCTTCCCAAGTCCTATTTCATCAGCCAGGAGCGCCCCAGGCAGGTCCACATCGAAGATCCATCTCCGCACAATAAACCAAATTGCCCAGATCTGATGTGCAAAATATCTTACTTCCGGAAATTGCTTCAAGGTGTACTTTGGCCCTCGAATTGCATCGACATGTGAATCTCCACATGGCACAGCACCGAGTACTGCAACTGCTTCTTCAAGACCCTCATGCTCGAAGGTGTTGTTTATAGTGGCCATGAGAGCATCATCTAAAACTTGCCCTGGCTCGTCACCTTGAGGCTCCATCAGCTCTTTGGAGAATTGTGTATCGCTGTCTAGAACTTCAGTGCTCTGAATTTCCTTTACTAGGGTGGCCAGAGCACTTGGAGTCGGTGGCACAGGCAAATTGGCATAGTCATCCAGCTGGGCTGGGGCTCTCCTCTTGCTGGGTGTATCTGGTGGTGCACTGGGGGTTCTGGGAGACTTCCATTTGGGTGTATCTGGAGGTGCACCGGGGGTTCTGGAAGACTTCCTTTTGGGTGTTTGTGGGGATGCTCCCTACAAGGAATTCCAGATAGCCCAGAACTTCATTCATCACTTCAGGCACTCCTAACTTACTCTCTCTCCATTATTGCCTTTCTTGGGGTCCTCCACTCACAGGACGTTCTCAGGCGGGTGATCCCCATCTCCATTCCACAGGTTCGCCTCAAGGGGCAGAGTTGCTGCTTCAGGCGCAACTGCACAAAAGTTCTGGACCTTCGCATTCCATGGTTCCTGGTTTGAAACACTGCCACGAAACTCCTCCCCAACCGTAACTCCGGCGTCTTGAGCAGCATCATCACTCAACTGGTAGTGATATACGGTCTGGAGAGTGAAAGGGCCCTTCGGCTTTGCCTTAGTGATCCACTTCAAAAGTTGGGAATATTTTTCAATTCCTTGAAATGTCCTGAATATAGACCCAAAAGTGGCAGCTCCGCGCACCAGCACCACAAACGACTGGTTTTGGACATCGGCCACCTCAATGTTCGGCCATTTGGAAGGGGGTTCATCACTGCTACCCTCCGCCCTGTGCTTTCCACCACCTCCCTTCCCTTGCTTTTTGTCACCTTTTACTGTCCCGGTGGCTGTCTCTCGCAGGCGGTTGCAGAGATTTTGGAATAAATTGTGAATCCAGTTGTGCCTGATACTCTCAGAATCATCAAACTGGTCAAGGGGTAGAAACTCCTCATAACACTGGATGACATCTGAGATAGCTGCTTCCCAAAGTTTGAACCTGGTGCGCCCCTCAATCCGCCTCGTCTTCAAGTGGAGTGGTCACATCACGCAATGTGGGTGCAGAGGAATCAGCCATTTGTGCCGGACATGATTTTCAAACATGGAGATGTGGCCTTTCCCAGGTGTGTTGCCTTCCTTGGACCCCTTTTTAACTTGGCCCATCTTAACCATGAGTTGCCCGGTGGTGACTTTAGCCTCAGCGATAGTGGACGGCTTTTTTCCATCTCCAGTTCCATTGGGTGGAACAATATTGGCTAGGGCTATCTGACCCTGGTATTCAGCGAGAGTGACCTGCCACCGGCGTTGACCGAAGGGAATGTTTGAAGTTGGGGTCCATGGCGACAGTTTAGGTAGCACTTTGGTCCATCTCCAATGCCCAGGGGCCGCACTCCCTTCAGTCTTGCTAGTCTCTTCAGAAGTGGCAGTTTCCGGTCTTGGCATCAGTGCTCCTGGTGCTCCTGGCTGAGCCAGGAGTGGTTCAGGGCAGGGGGGCTGCATCAGAGATGGGGGAGGATTTGTGGACCATGAGCCTGGAGCAACTGGTGGTCTTGGTGGAGGGGGAGGAGGATGTGGGGTGTACCAGTGCCCTTCACCTCCAGGTGGAGTGGGAGGGGGCTGTGGGGTATACCGGGATCCTTCACCTCCAGGTGGAGCAGGAGTGGGCTGTGTGGAAAGTCGTGATCCTTCACCTCAAGGAGGTGCGGAAGTACGCTGTGGGGTGAACCGGGATCCTTCCGCTCCAGGTGGACCTGGCCATGGAGGGGAAGGCTGTGGTGTGTGTCAGTCTTTGTCAGGCGGCAGAGACATTGGTGTGTTTGGGTTTGCTGAAGGTGGTGGTGGCGGTGGTGGTGGTGGTGGTGGAGGTGGTCGGAGTGGAACCCGTTCGTATGGAACCCAGCTTTGTCGGTACTCATTTCACATGTGCCATGCGTCAGGGCTGATCATCGGTGGTGCAGTATACGGAGGATAGTTCAGTGGTTGCAGTTCATATTGCGGTTCCTCAGCTGGCGGCTGGGGCGGTTGATAATCGGGATTGGGATGCCAAGCAAACCTGTTCCACATCGGAGTCCCATCACTGCTGAGCTGGTAGTTTGGATTGGGTTGTTGTGGAGGTGCGCCACCATAATATTGATATGGGTGTCCTGGGTTGGTCGGAGAGTGGTTGTTGGAGGGGTTGTTCTGCGAGATGATGCATAGAAGTAGTTATGAAGAGGAGGTTCCCAGATTCGGTGCTTTTTGCTAAAAGCTCGATCGTACCTGCAGTAGTCGCTGAGAATGAGGTAGTGTGATGGGCTGCATTCGTGGGAGGCAAGATGCGTTTATATACACTCACAATTCTCTCGAGAACACTCAATGCACACCGACCTCGTCTGCACTTCTATTACCATACTGCCTTGTTTGACAAACTTCCAATTCATGTTTTCGTCACCCATTGTCCGCTAGGAGCGTTCAAGTTGATTACTATATGAAAGATGGGGTATCACTCCTGCCACTTGGTTGCAGTTTCTCAAACCCCCCCCAACTTATGCTGCAATTCTGAAGCTACAACAAACAAAACATATTAACACCCGCGATCACCTTGCTTGTTGAAGTTTGATACTTGAAATCAGCCTACTACCTTTCAAGAGACGTGCTTGCAGGTATCCATCTCTCATATAACAAAGCAGGTGACCTGCATAAAACCCCTGTCGGTGATTGCAGATTCTGGGAATATACAGAAAATTCACCACAAATGCGAATATACAACACTATCTAGAGATGGGAAACCCCGATTATCCAATGCCTATCAAACCCAGGTGCCTTGCTATTGAGAGGGTGCTGCACAATTTGATGCAATCCGAGCCCTGCCGTCACCTACAGGTGCATCTAAACCTCTGCCTGGTGGTTTAGGTGGGGTGTTCGTGATGAAAATCGTAGGCTTAGCAGGGGTTAGGGATACGAATTCAATCACTTTGTGGGGTACAAACGATTTGTCAGGTGAAGTGATGTATAGTTATTTGTCTGTTTCAAGACAAGTTCTATCGAGCCGGCGTGTCATATGGCAAAGAGTCTCATTCCGCTGGAGGGGTGTGCAACTTGAACCTTGGGTAGCTTTCTTTACCCCTGAGTCGGTGCTCCTCACCACTCACAATACACTTGTTACACCCTATCTACCATTCACCATACACTAGTCGCACCCCATCTACCATTCACCATACACTTGTTGCACCCCATCTACCATTCACCATATACTTGTCTCACGACATACCATTCGCTATACACTCATCGCACCCCATCTACCATTCACAATTCACTCATTGCGCCCCATCTACCGGAGATACTGTAACAACGGTTATCAGTAAGAGTCATCGGGTGAACCAGTTCTTACTATTGCGATGCACACCATGTGGAAAAAGGATCCGCAACTCTGCTGGTCTTGCTCAACATTACCAAAATGATCACCCAGAGGCGTTTAACGACATGGCAGAGGTAATCGAACGACTTGGAACAGAAGCACATTGGAGATCTAGTCAGTAGCGAGATGAGCAAAGCAAGAAGTAAATGAATGCAGCAGAACCTGACAGTACCCAGGGGTTCATACCAGCCACACACACCTCCGAGAGCGTTCTGATACCTGAGCTACCAGAGAAACACGACATCACATTTGTAACCCAAAGGAAGGTCACCCACACAGAAGTGTATGGAGAGCCCGCAGGTGGGCAAGTAGTGGGGGAGGCTACGAGCCTCTACGACAAATACCGGAAACCGAATTGGAACCTGTGGTACCCATTTGCAAATGCGTTCGATTATCAACAAGCCTGTCCTATAGGTACCCAAAGCAAAACTTGGGTAAACCATTATCTGTGGCGCGGCCTGGACGATTTTCGTACCACTTCGTTCTAGACAGCATCTGAGCTCTGGGAACTGCTGAGGTGGCTCAACTTCAGACTGGGAGCAGAGAGTTGGCTTCTGACACCTGGGAAATATGGCAACATATACTGCAGGGACATTATCAAGTGCATCCAGTTTTTTTTTGGGCAATTACCGTTTGCGGAGCACCTTGATTTCGCTCTGGTGCAGCTGTACGATTTGGCTAATCATCGAATCTATAGTGAGATGAACTCAGGAGATTGGTGGTGCGAAACTCAGGAGCAATTACCTGACGGTGAAACATTTGTGACAGTAATTTTCGCCTGGGACAAAACCCATCTCACAAATTTCTCCACTGACAAGAGCACCTGGCTGCTATATATGAGTATCGGGAACATTCAGAAAGATGTTCGTCATGCAGCATCAAAGCGGGCTTGGATTCTTGTGGGATTCATTCCAGTTCCACCGAAAGGCGCAACTGATATAGACTCTTTATGGCGCCACACGATCCATACCATCCTGAAACCACTTGGAGAAGTCGACATTCGAAGCACTGGTTAAGAGTGGGATTGTGCCGACGGTTTCAAACATACCTGCTACCCATTGCTAGCAGCATGGATTGGGAACTACCTGGAGATCGCAATGATCACGAAGATAGTTGGCGGAGCATGCCCTCTGTGTCAAGTACCAAAGGGACCTGATATGGGCCATGGCAAAGGATTTGCAACTGGGAGCCTCAATGTACCTCACACTAGCAAGAGCACCTGGAGGAGAATCGACTTGATGAATCAAAGAGGTGCATCTACAACTGACTTCAAATCTCTTCTGGGATTATCCTCTGTGCAACATCTATCGCCTTTGGCAACCAGATGCGCTTCACCAACTCTATTTGGGGATCGTGAAAGATTATTTGAACTGGCTTTTGGAGTACCTCACTGATCGAGGCTTGAATGCTGAATTCAATGTCCGGTTCACCTCAGTTTCACACTACCAGAACATGTTGCATTTTCTAAACCCTTTGATGCTCTCAAGAAGAGATTCTGGCTAGTGTTGGCAATGAAGTGAACCGGTTTGTGACGGATCGAACCGAGCAGGGATTCGGTTCGAGTTTCATTTGAAATTCACGGATTTCCTCTGGTTCGTCACAGAGCAGTTCGCAAACCATGATTTTCGAACGAAAATGCGTAAGTGAGTTCTTGTCCGATCGGCTCGAAATATTGTTATCTTGTAGCGCATGAACTTAGCTACAAGATAAAAAAACATTCGAGCCGATCGGACAAGAACTCCCATACTTATTTT
>WHVE01000363.1:0-126936 GCA_015178995.1 Trichophaea hybrida | reverse complement strand
GAAAAATGAGGCTCTGCTGCAGGTGAAACCCGCCAAAACCCGGCGGGTTTCGGTTCGGTTCCGGGTTGGAACCGCTTGTGATTGGGCGGTTCGGTTCCTTTGGCGGTTCCAGAACCGGACCCGGAGCTCCGGTCCGGGTTTGGAACCGCTTGTGATTGGGCGGTTCGGTTTCTTGGCGGTTCCAGAACCGACCCGGGCGCACGGTTCCGGTTCCAACCCGGACCGCGCCGGGTAACCCGGAACTGTTGCTAACACTAACTGTGTGCAATAAAAGCCTGCTGTGCCGCTGACATCAAAGACGGCAACGAAACATATATCCTGAAGTGTTGCCCGGAACATTGCCCTAAATATTGCAACAATTAGTCCAGCAAGTACCGACATATCCAACAACTAGTGATCACAGCATTAAACAGAGCAAAATTGTCAGGACCATACACATTTCCATCCCAACAATTTCACAATGGCTACTCCCAGGCGCCGACAACCTTCGGAGCGGGACAATTGGCAACCGTATCCACCGCAGTCACGCAGTCGACTGCTCAGCATCCAAGCCTTACCCGACTGGGTCCAGAGGCTCCAAGACCAATACCAGCAGACAGGCTGACAATACCAGGAGATCTCCCAAGAGGAGGATACCGAGATGACAGACAGCATCCAGACACGGGTGTCTCGACTTGATTGGGAAATCCGAACCTAATCAACTGCTGCAACAACAGGAGAGAAGTAATCGAAGTCGAATTCGACGACGTGCGCGAGACTGCGAAATCTTCGCCCAGCAGGTCGAAACCAACAGAATGATAAGAGTTCAGGTTCTGGAGGGACACGACCAGCAGATACGGGCAATTGACTTTGTGCTGAAAGAAGCAAGAACAGGAATAGACGCCATTCAAGACCAATCCCAACAAATCGTTACAGGGTAACCGAAGAATTTGTGAAACTAAGGGGAAGAATGAAACTTGCGAACAGAACAAAGTCAGATAAAACTGAAACAAGCGCATTGACCATCTCACACAATGCCCTACAAAAAAATGTTACATTGGAAAGACACATAAAGAAAACGTGCCGGACGAGGAAGATATGGAACTATAATCAATAGGGTAAACGATATTACAGATCAAACCACCGGCCTAACGGTAGCTATAGCTGAAGCCAAAGTGTCGAACATAACGCCAAGGGGCAGAGGTGCAGAAGTACTTCAATGGCGGCTAAGAATGCAAGAGAGGAACAGAAGCATCTTTCTAATAACAGATTCGGATGTTGTTCCAATAATTGGACAAGAGGGGGTCCGGAACGGACGCAGAAACCCAGACCCATATCCGGAACCAGGACCAAGTGGAAACAGGGGTCCATCAATACCCAGAACAACAGAGGAGCACCGCCACCACCACCAAGAGGCACAGGAGGGGATCCACCACCATCTGAGCCACCAAGCCACTCTGGTTCTCGAAGACGAAGGTCGAGATCAAGAACCCAGCGACAGCGACCCGAGAACCCAAGGGAATCCAGGATCAAACTGCCAGATCCCCCAAGGTTCTCAGGAACAAGCAAGGAAGATTTTGATGTCCGGTGGATGTACATGGAAACATACATCACGGATCAACCACATCTGTTTACCAGACCAGGAATCAAGCTACAATACTGTAGAGAACGAATGGACAAACATGCATTGGCATGGCATATGCAGTGGGAGAGGAAGCAAGTGCGGAGTACATGAAAGGAGCTGGTCAGGCTATCGAGCGGCAATATACGCCAGATTCCACAACCAATTCCAATAGGAGACAGCGTATAAATCGATACTGGAAGTCAAATACGAAGGAATCATCCAGGATATGATGATGGAATACGACACCCTAAATGTCAAAGCAAAAATCACCGGAGTAGCCTACCGCATGATGATTATGAAAGGACTACCACCACATATCTTCAAACAATTATCGACTGTAAACCCGGAAAACAAAACAATGAAGAACTTACGGAACTCATCATAAATGCTGAAAAGAACGTGGAAGTCTGCCGGCTATGGAAAGAAATTTTGGAATATTGAGGGGAAACTCAAAAGCAACCGGACGAGTTTCCGAGTCAGGATCGGTTGAAAAAAGACAACCATTCAAAAAACCAAGTTTGAACGCAACAAACCACAAAGAAAAAATTATCAGAATCGATCAAAGGAAACACCGCGAGGATTCAAAAGTGCGGAGGAAAAACCTACAAACAAATGATTGAAGGGTCCTGGAAGATGAAGTCAAGAAAGAAGGGCAGCAGAGGATGCTTAAGATGTGTGTGGCTATCGGATCGGAAAGATGCCCATGGAACGATGAAATGCGTTCAAAACATCAAGGTCATGAATGGAACGGCGGATTTTGAAAACCAAGGACCTACCACAAGTTGAAAGTAGGAGCATACGATCAACTGGAGGATGAACCAATCGACAATTATGAAATTGAAAGCGATGTAGAAAAAGAGACACAAGTACAAACCTCGGAAGGAGAATTATCAACTGACGATAGCAGTGAAGACATAGCAGAAGATCGGTGGAACCAAGAAGAAAACTCGTCGGATTAAGGAGGATTTTGGTGATTAGGCGGAAGAAAGCGTTTATATAGTTACCGGTCGCAACATTGAGGAGTCCGGAAGGGACGAAACCGCTAGTCGGTCGTTGCGCAATTCAAAAATAAGTATACTCCATATTACTAACCAAAAGATTTATTACAGCCCAGCCATTGACGAGAGGATGGCTACGAAACGCAAACAACCCCCTACGGAGGAGGATACCTCAAGCAAACGACAAAACACAAGCGACGACTTTGTCTTTTACAAAGTCAAGAAAATACACAAAATCCCACAAACAAGAGTTGGTAAACGACCAATCTATAAGTTCTTCATAGATTACGACGACGGTACAGGAATAAGTAAATAATTCCCCGTACATGCAATGTTGGATTTAGGATCAACATCTTTTACCATATCACCGGAAACAGTGACAGCATTCAAGATACCTTTAGTATGAAGAAAACATGCAATCCGTGCAAAAGATTTCGCTGGAAATAAGGTAAACCTACCCGGAATGTACACCATCCCCCTAGGTTTAGCATTCAGAAACCACTGATCACTCAAAACTTTCAAAGTTGTCAAAATGCAACAAAGCTACAACATTCTAATACCCGTTTGGTATTTGGAAAAACATAAAGTGCAAGGAACAATATACGGTCACCATCACTTTACAGAATGCGATAGGAAGTGCTACTGACATGGCAAACAACATCCACAATGGGAAATCACCTATGACGATAAGATAGTTTTTCGAAACGATGCAATCATTATCAGATCAGTAATAGTGGGAGCAACGAAACAGCTAGCCGAAAAACTCCCACCACAATATCACAAATGGCTACTTTTGTTCGATCCACACGAATCTGAGAAACTACCGAAGCATCGACCTCACGATCACAAAATAAATCTCAAAATGCCTGACGACCAGGTCAAAGTAGGACCCATTTATCATCTGTCAAGGGAAGAAGAAAGACTACTTTGTGAATATATTCTCAAAATAATTAAGGAAGGAAAAATATAACTATCCCAAGGACAATCTGGAAGCCCGATTCGATTTGTACCGAAACCTAATGGTCGAGGCCTTCGTCTCTGTGTAGACTATCGACGACTCAATGATCTAACAATGAAAGACAAAACGGCCCTGCCATTGATGGACGAATTACAAAATAGAATGAAAGGAGCTACATACAATACCAAACCAGATATGAAATCAGGCTACCATTTAATTCGAATGGCAAAAGGACACGAATGGAAAACAGCTTTCAGAACAAAATTCGGTTCTTACGAATACACAGTAATGTCTTTCGGTTTAACAAATATACCAGCAACCTTTCAAAGATGGATGAATGGTATTTTACAACTATTTCTAGAAAAAGACAAGAATGTTAAAGTTTGTTATATCAACGATGTCATGATAGCCACCAAAGGAACCAGGGAGGAACACCACAAATACGTCTGAAAAGTATTACAGGTCCTTCAACATAACGAATTAGTAGTTGAAATCGACAAGTGCGAATTCGATCAGCAAGAAGTGGAATTCTTAGGTTTCCTTGTAAGTGGGAAAAGATTAAAAATGGCACCAAGCAGAAGTACAGCGGTAACCACTTGGCCGATGCCCAAAACACAAAAAGAAGTACAAATCATATTGGGACTCTGGAATTTCTATCGAAGATTCATCAAATGATATGCCAGAATAGTTGCCCCCATCACCAATAGGTTAAAAGAAGATGGAAAAAACTTTGTTTTTGGAGAAGCTCAGAAAGCAGCATATTACAAAATCTGTATATTGTTTTCCCAGGAAAACACCTCTATTCTCAGACACTACGAAGAAGATACACCAGCTATAATCGAAACCGACCCATCGGACTATGCGATGGGAGCAGTTCTATCTCAGAAGTTCGAAGACAGTAAAATACATCCAGTAGTCTTTATATCTATGAAATTTTCACCGGCCAAAATCAACTACCAAATATACGACAAAGGAATGTTAGCCATTGTATATGCAATGAAATAATGGAGATGTTATTTACAGGGAGCAATTCACACAACAATGATATATTCCGATCATATGAATCTCCAATATTTCAAAGAAACAAATCAACTTAATAGATGACGAGCCAGATGGGCCAAAGTACTACAAGAATATAACTTTAAAATAGTCTATCGAAAAGGATCACAAAATAGGAAAGCCGACGCTTTGTCACGATACCCGGAGTTCATCGCTAGAAAGGGGGGTCCCACAGCGACCAACAACAAACCCTTACTTCGAGCCGATTACTGGACGACATTAAGCGCATAAGATCTTCAAGACAGCAAAGAACTTATACTAGCAGGATTTTCTCTAAAGAAACTACTTCCTAACATACAAACAAGATGGAACGAAGAAATTGAGAAAGACAAGAAATATCAAGAAATACGCAGAAATATAAAAGAGAAAGGGAACACAGACGAAAGATTGGGATTAGACGAGGACGGAATGATAATATGGAAAGCAAGGCTTTATGTGCCAGAAGAATATAGGAAAGAAGTATTGAAAAAGGAACACGATTCAAGGGTAGCAGGACATTTTGGAAGGAACAGGACAATGGAACTCATCACCAGAAATTTCTACTGGCCAAAGCTCGAAGACGACATTCGCGCCTTCTGCCACAGCTGCGACTCATGTCACAGAACGAAAAGCCCACGGCATGCTAAATATGGTCTATTACACCCACTTGAACTGCCATCATCACCATGGACATATATATCAGTCAACTTCATCACCGACTTACCAGAATCCAACCGAAACAAGAACATCATGGTAGTCGTGGACAGATTTACCAAGATGGCTCACTTCATACCGACAGCAAAAAGAGAATTGGCAATAGTAGCCAGGCTATTCCTGGAAAACGTGTGGAAACACCATGGACAACCAATAGATGTGGTGTCAGACAAAGACGGGGTGTTCACCGGACACTTTATCGCAGACTTATACGATTTCCTAGGTATTAAGCGATCCATGTCAACAGCTTTCCACCTGCAAACGGACGGACAAACACAACAACTCAACCAGACCATTGAACACTTCCTACCCACATACTGCAACTACGAATAGGACAACTGGTCTGAAATGTTAGCAATGGCGGAATATGCATATAACAATTCGAGACATGCGACTACCAAAATAACACCATTCTATGCCAACTTCGGATACGAACCACGTACCAATTGGCCAACAGCAGTGCAATTCAATAATCCTGCTTTGGAACTATATGCTTATTACATGGTAGATGTATATCGAAAGCTGGAAGAGGAACTAGAAAAGTCGGGGAGGAAAATGAGTGAATACTATGATAGGAAACGAAAACCTGCTCCACAATACAAAATCCACGATTGGATAATGTTGGACAGAAGAAACATCTGCACAAAACGACAATGCCGAAAACTCGAAGATAAACAATACGGGCCTTTTCAGATCACTAAAGTAGGCCGAAACAAGCGATGGTACCGACTAAAGTTATCAGACACTTGGAAAATACACCCTGCTTTTCATGAATCCTTATTGGAACCATACAGAGGAGATGTCAAGGAAAGAATCATACACCCAGTTAAAGCAGATGATGAAGGATGGATTCCCGAAGCGATAATAGTCAGCGGACCAACAGACAATGATCATCAAAACATGTCTTCCTTATAAAATGGGAAAACTATTCGCATGACAAAAATACATGGGAATTCTACGAGCACCTACAAGAGATAGCACCTGAGTTGATAAATCGGTATTACAAAACGCGTCCTGAAATCGAGCAGGATAAGAGATGGAAAAAGAGCACAATAAACAAAAAACAAAAAAGAAAAGATTAAGTAGCTCTTTCCTATGTTAAACTCAAACTGCGTTGATAGAAAAGCAGAGGTCACTTTTATTTTTATTTTTATTTTTATTCTACAAAAAAGATAAGCTATACATATAGTATGCGCTGTCTGAGTGGTATATATTGCAAGATCACTTCTTATGTTGGAGTACTGTGTTGAGGTCACCAGAGCTTGAGACGGGGGTAATGTTGGGGGTTTTCTCCTATCATGTGTACGAGGTACATGAGCCTTAGTCTCCCAGGCTCGCCAACGACGTCATGTGTCGAAGGATGAGAAAAACACCCCTGGGGATGTCTACTCATGAGTAAGCGGAAGGCCCAACATAGCCGGGTGCAATTCCCATAATATTCCAAGCTTCAATACCGTGTCTTACCAAAGTGGCATAGCTAAACCACAGAGAGACAGTACGCACGTTCGATCTGACAGCGACTGAAGGGTAACACCTTCAGCACTGACCGAGGCATGGAACACACAAAACCATACTGCCGAAGTAACGTAATTGCCTTGCAGGAACCTTCGGGTTAGCTGTGCATTACGAATCAGACCAGTGCTACCTCATATCAACTAATACTGGGATAAAACTATCCTCGGAACAACTATGAAGTTCCCCGAGATAGTTGAACGAACGATATTATCTTAGTATGAGGGACTTTGCTATCTCCCGAGACATGTAATCAACGGAGATAAGCTAACTGCGCCCCGGTAGTTGATTCTACCTAAAAGATAAGTGTTCGGACCTAGACTGACGATCCCCAGCTCTGTCGCGTTTGCAAACACGATATCTGAGGGAGCGCACCACCCTATGGGCACACGGATAAGACGCAATGACACTAGGTACGTGGCAAAATATGGATTGGTAGCTCATTAAATCTTTGATCACTATTCCGCTCATGCAGAAGAATGATAACCAATATGAAGTAATGGTCCCATATGTGTGTCAACAATGTCATACTATGCAGGATAACCTTTGGGATGCATGGTAGGGGTTGACGCCTCTACACATTATCAAACGGAACTCTCCGCACCTAACTACCGAGATCGGCTCTGTGGCAACGATCGGTGATTATGCGAATACCCACTTCGGTGGACTAAGTGTTATCGAGATAGTACTATGCACACACATGATAGTGATAGAGAAGTACCGTCACGCCTCACTGATATACCTCTGGCGGGAAATGCTCACCTATAAAAGACCATCTTCAACTCCGGTTTAAACACAACGATCAAGCTCTATCAGCAATCCATAGTCAGAACAACAAACAGCGGAAAACCACCTGAAATATTATTAAGTTTTTACCTTAAGAATATTATACTAGTATCTATGCCTGAATACGCACATGAAGACATTATTATTTTCAACACTGTCTATTTGAATTCATACTGCCAAACCGAACGCCATATCGATTTCCTCTACGAGTTGCTATGATACCACAATCACGTAGACGACTACCTGCACTTTTGCGACACCCTAGAGTATCCCTCGCAAAGATCCTTTGACAAGTCTTCTGAAGACTACATCCAACACTCCTACGATTTCTAGGTAGCGGCCGTTCCCCGGCGCATGCCTGTACACATACATACCCGACAACGACTATGACGACTTACTTTTGAGATCCACTTCTTCAACTTCGTCTTAGTCATCAAAGTCAGACTATATCAACATCGCGTTCAAAGATATCAGTCTGCCTCTACACACGCAGGAGTACCCCCGTAACACACGGATTACTACATCCACTCGAACTACCATCAATACCATGCACGTACATATCAGTAGATTTCATTACTGATCCACCAGAATCCAATGGAAACAAAAACATCATGGTAGTAGTCGACAGATATACCAAAATGGCGCATTTCATATCAGCGGCGAAAAGAGAGTCAGCAGTAGTGGCTAGACTGTTCCTGGAAAATGTTTGGAAATACCATGGACTACCGTTGGAAGTAGTTTCAGACAGAGACGGAGTATTCACATGACATTTCATAGCAGACTTATACGAGTTCTTAGGAATCAAGCGATCCTTGTCAAGAGCTTTTCACCCACAAACAGATGAACAAACTGAACAACTAAATCAAACCATCGAACACTTCCTACCTATCTATTGTTAGGGGTTTCCCCTTAGCATGCATATGAAGTACATCAGGCTTAGTCTCCCAGGCTTACCGCTATTCAAAGATGAATCAGCGGATAAGATCACACCCCTGAGGATGTCTACTGATGAGTTAGCAGACGGCTCAACATAGCCGGGTGAAATCCCCATAATAGTCTATGCTACAATACTATGTCTCAGCATAGGGAATAGCTACCCAGTGTGGAAACAGTACGCACACTCGATCAGACAGTAATCTTGGGGGTAAAAACCCATAGTACTGGCTAAGGCATGGGACACACCAACCATACTGCCGAAGCAATGTAACTGCCAAGCAGGGGTCTTCGGATCAGCTGTGCGTTACGGATCAGACCAGTGTGATCTTCGTTATCATGCTAATACTGGGACAAACCATACCCGTGCTTAGCTTCATGGATTTGGTTGGACAAGCGATATTATCTTAGTATGCGGGACTTTGCTATCTCTAGAGCTAGAAAAAGCAAAGGAGATAAGCTAACTGCGCCCCGGTAGTTAACTCTACCTAAAAGATAAGTGCTTGGATCTAGACTGTCGAACCCCAGCTCTGCCGTGTTTGCAACACGATAACTGAGAGAGGGCACCCCCTTCGGGAACACGGATAAGACCCGATGACACTAGGTACGTGGCAATGTATGGGTTGGCAGCTCATTAAATCATTGATTACTATTCCACTCAATACGAAGAAAGATAACTAATACGAAGTAATGGTCCGATATGTATGTCAGCAACGTCATAACATGCAGAATAACCTTTGGGAACTCCTGGTGGGGGCTTACGCAACCACACGTTGTCAAACGGAACTCTCCACAGCTAACTACCGAGATCGGCTCTGAAGCAACGATCGGATGTTATGTGAACACCCACTACGGTGGACTGAGTGTTTCTGGATAGTACTATACACACACATCATAGATTACAGAGAAGTACCGTCACCCCTTAGCAGGATGGTTTGACGTGGAAATACTCACCTATAAAAGACCACCTTAAACCCACAAGTTTAAACACAACGATTCAAGCAACAGTCGAACAAACCACAGTCAGAACACAACAGCGGAAAAACCACCTGAAATATTATTAAGTTAATTACCTTAAGAATATTCACCAATACATTTTATGTCTATTACAGACGACCAAAAGATTCTCTACGCTCGCATCTTGCACGCCCAAGCAAACACTCGAGCCAAATACAAACACCTAGCACGATACCTTGTTCGTAATAACCTTTGGGTAGAATACTACCATTATTTTCACACCGGTGAACTTCCTTCCCAAGTCGCTTTTGACGAGTCGTCGGAGGATTATCTCCAAGACAGCTACGACTTTTAAAAGGGCCATACTGCAATAGATGCCCGTGTTTATACATACAGTACAACGACGTAAACGCGTCACAATCGAATTCCATATTTTTAGTTGGATCATTAAAGTAAAAATACGCCTTTACCATAAGTCGGTACAACAATATCGATAAGTCACATCTAGCTGCAGTATCCCCCTAACAGTATAATATTTCGGACGTTATCCGAAATAAGTTCATGAACTGTGTACTGTGCAAAGAAATAGCTTGCTGCGCGGCAAAAATATTCGATATAACAGGAAACAACGAAAACATACCTTGTTGTCCATCACACTGTCCAAAATATTGCAACAATCAGTGTTTACGTTGCCGTCACGTCCAACGAATAGCTCTTTACGCGCTAGCCAGAGCAAGCATCACAACATCCTCGAATCCTCAAAATGTCGGCACCCAGGCGCAGACTCACCTTTTGAGCGGACCGGTTAGCACCAGTGTCCACAGCAATCTCCAAACCAACCTCGACAGCACCCAAACCTCTACCAGAATGGGTCAAGAAACTACAAGAGCACTATCAACAGTCACGACAGAAGTACCAACAGATAGTACAGGACGAGGACACCGAAATGATTGACAGCGTACAAACACGAGTATCACGACTCGATCTAGAAATGAAGAATTTAATCGAATGCTGCAACAGCGAGAGAGTAGTGATAGAAGTCGAATTCGACGATGTTCGAAAAGACTGCGAAATCTTCGCTCAGCAAGTGGAAACCAACCGAGCCCTGGGAGCTCAAGCACTGGAAGGACACGAACAGCAAATCAGGATACTTGAATATGTACTAAAAGAAACAAGAACTGGAATCGATGTCATCCAGGACCAATCACATCAAATCATTGCCGGAGCAACAGACGTGTTCAGAAGACTCGAAAGAAGAATAGAAAGTTGCGAAAAAGAACAAGCCCAAATAAGGGTTAAGCAAGCCTCGCTATCAGTATCTTACACCGCAATCCATAAAAGGATAACAGACCTAGAAGCTCACACAAGGAAAAATATACCCGACTACCACGACTTACGAAAAATCGCGGACAGAATTCAGGAGGTTGCAGAGCAAACCACAGGCCTAACGGAAGCAGTGGAAAGAGCAAAGGTGTCTAATACAACACCAGGTAGACGAGGAAGAACCGAACAAGTTCAGGAATGGAGACACAGAACGGAGGAAAGAAACAGAAGCATATCTCCAATAACAGATTCAGATATAGCCCCAAGACCTGGCCTTCGGGGTGGATCTGGTACCAATGCTGGAATGCCTGATCCCGAACCAGAATCAGAACCTGAACCTGAACCAGGACCAAGCGGAAACAGAGAAACAGGAGGAGATCCGCCACCACCTCCGTCTCCACCAGGACCATCCGAACGACCTCGGTCGAGAAGGACCAGATCTCCACCCAGACGGTCTAGCACAAGGAGGTCCAGATCACGGTCCAGAACCAGACATAACAATAGTCCAAGGGATTCAAGAATTAAAATAACAGATCCACCCAAGTTTGCTGGAAAAAGTTCCGAGGATTTTGACACCTGGTGGATGTGCATGGAAACATACATCGCAGACCAACCCTATTCATTCCCTAGACCAGGAATAAAAATGCAATACTGCAGAGGACGCCTAGAAGGAAACGCCCTAGCGTGGCATATGCAATGGGAAACAGAAGCGTCCACCGGCAAACATGAAAGAAGTTGGATGGATTACCGAGCCGCAATACACGCCAGATTCCATAATCAGTTTCAACAGGAAGCAGCGTACAAAGCAATTATGGAAGTAAGATACGAGGGAAACATCCAGGATATGATTACGGAATACGACACTCTGAACGTAAAAGCCGGAATAACTGGCGTGGCCTACCGAACCATGCTAATGTCACAACTTCCAATACAAGTATTTAAACAGCTGTCAACAATGAATCCAGCGGATAAAACAGACGCAGAATTGAGGGAAATCATCCTCAACGCTTGAAAGAATGTGGAAATATGGCAGGCCACGGCGAAAAACTTCGGATTAATAAAAAAGATGCCCAAAGCATCAGGACGAGTCTCGGAAGCAGGGTCAGTTCAAAAAACACCTTTTAGAAAAAACTCTTGTTTCAAGAAACAAACAACATACACACCAGCGAATCAAAAAGGATCAGTACCTCGAGCATTCAAAAGCGCAGATGGAAAAACCTACGCACAAATGATTCAAGGAGTCCCACCAGAGGAAGAGAAAAGAAGAAGGGCGGCAAAGGAATGCATACGGTGTGCATGGCCTTCGGGGCGAAAAGGAGCACACGGAACAATGAAGTGCTTCCAATCAGTAAAAGTCACCAGCGGAACGGCGGACTTTCCCAAAGGATATCAAAAATTGAAAGTAGGAGGTTTCGACCAATTGGAGGATACGCCAGTTGACGAATACGAAATTGAGAGTGATAAGGAAAAAGAACGGCAAGTACAAACATCCGAGGGAGACGAGATAACAGAGGATAGCAGTGAGGATATTGCGAATGATTGGTGGAACCAAACTGAAGACATCTCGGAGTAAGGAGAAATAGAACGGTTTTTTACGTGAAGGATTTTGGTGATTAGGCGGGAGAAAGCCTTTATATAGATACCGGTCGCAACCTTGAGGATTCCGGAAGGGATGAAACCGCTGGACGGTAGTTGCGCAATAAGTAAGTATACCCCTCAAACTAACTAAAAAGATAAAAAGGACCTGCTACGGCCCAGTCATTGACGAAAGGATGGCTACAAAACGCAAACAACCTCCCACGGAGGAAGAAAACTGAATCAAGCGACAAAACACATCAGACGACTTTGTGTTTTACGAAGTCAAAAAACTACACAAAATTCCACAAACACGCATAGGAAAAAGACCAATCTATAAGTTCTTTATAGATTACGATGACGGAACTGGAAACAGCAAACAATTCCCAGTACGAGCAATGTTAGATCTAGGCTCCACATCTTTCACAATATCACCACAATGTGCAAAAGTGTTTAAAGTACCAGTGGTCAAAAGGAAAAACTCAGTCAGAGCAAATGACTTTGGAGGAAACAAGGTAAAACTACCGGGTATGTATACCATTCCGCTAGGTTTAGCCTTTGGAAACCATCGATCACTCGAAACATTCGAAGTAGCACCAATGCAAAAAGAATACGACGTATTAATACCAGCGTGGTATTTGGAGAAACATAAAGCACAAGGAACATCATACGGTCACCTACATTTCACAGAGTGTGGAAGCAAATGTTACAATCATGGAAAGAAAAACCCAGACTGGAACATCACGTACGATGATCGAATAGTTTTTCGAAGCGATGCGATAAATATCGGATCAGTCATATTCAGTAATACAACTCAATTAGCAGAGAAACTACCACCTCAATACCATAAATGGTTATTACTGTTTGATCCCCAGGAATCCGAGAAATTACCAAATCATGGCCCTCACGATCACGAAATCAACCTCAAAACATCGGATGATCAGGTTAAAGTCGGACCAATATACCAATTATCAAGAGAAGAAGAAAAACTACTGCGAGAATACATCGATAAAATGATAAGAGAAGGAAAAATTCAACCATCGCAGGGACAAGCAGGAAGCCCGATTTTATTCGTACCAAAACCTAACGGCCGAGGATTACGTCTTTGTGTAGATTACAGACGGTTAAATGATCTTACGTCAAAGACAAAACTGCACTACCTTTAATGGACGAATTACAAAATCGAATGAAAGGAGCTAAGTGGATCACGAAGTTGGATATGAAATCCGGATATCACCTGGTAAGAATGGCAAAAGGACACGAATGGAAAACAGCTTTCAGAACCAAGTTTGGATCCTACGAATATATGGTAATGCCGTTTGGGTTAACAAACGCACCTGCTACTTTTCAAAGATGGATGAACGGAATCCTACAACCTTTTCTAGGTCACCACGATAATGTCACAGTATGCTACATCGACGACGTTATGATAGCAACCAAAGGAACTCGAGAAGAACACCATGAGTATGTAGGAAAAATACTTCAGGTCCTTCAAGATAACGAGTTAGTGGTGGAAATCGACAAATGCGAATTCGATAAACAAGAAGTTGAATTCCTGGGATTTCTAGTTAGTGGAAAAGGATTGAAAATGGCCCCAAGCAGAAGCGAAGCAATAACTAAATGGCCAATACCGAAAACACAGAAAGAGGTTCAAATCATTTTAGGATTATGGAACTTCTATCGAAGATTTATAAAAGGATACGCTGGAATCGTAGCACCAATAACAGATACATTGAAAGGAGATGGAAAGAATTTCATGTTCGGAGACCCACAAAAAGCGGCCTACTATAAAATATGCATATTGTTTGCAGCAGAGAATACCCCAATTCTTCGACATTATGAAGAAGATCGACCAGCAATAGTCGAGACTGACGCCTCAGACTTCGCCATGGGAGCAATTCTATCGCAAAAATTTGAAGACGCTAAAATGCACCCTGTCGCCTTTATCTCCAAGAAATTTTCACCCGCCGAAGTCAACTATCAAATATACGACAAGGAAATGCTTGCCATAGTATACGCTTTCAAAACATGGCGATGCTACCTCCAAGGAGCTACACATACGACTATCGTCTTCTCTGACCATATGAACCTACAGTACTTTAAAGAAACCAATCAACTCAATCGAAGGCAAGCCAGATGGGCAGAAGTACTACAAGAATATAATTTCAAAATTGTATACAGAAAAGGTTCAGCAAATGGAAAAGCAGATGCCTTATCAAGATGTCCGGAGTTCATCTCTAGAGAGGGAGGTACGCAAAGTACAGAAAAGAAAGCTTTATTAGGACCAGAACTTTGGATGAACATCGGAACAATGAATATTGACGATGAGGAAATAGGAGAAATCTCATTCGCCGGATTCTCAGTTAAAAAATTAACACCCGGAATGAAAGAACGATGGATTACGAAGTAGAAAAAGATGAAGAATATAAGGAGATATTAAGAAAAGTTAACAACAAGGAAAAGAACGTTGACGAAAGATTTGGAATAGATACAGAAGGGATGTTGGTATGGAAAGGAAGGCTATACGCACCAACGGGTTTTAGAAAAGAAGTACTCAAACGAGAACACGACTCCAAGGTGGCAGGACATTTCGGAAGAGAACGTACCATGGAACTTATCACCAGAAACTTCTACTGGCCCAAGTTAGAAGAAGAAGTTCGAGACTATTGCAACAAATGCGACTCGTGTCAAAGAACGAAAAGCCCCCGACATGCGAAACATGGATTACTACATCCATTGGAATTACCATCGTCACCATGGTCATTCATATCAGTCGACTTTATCACAGACCTACCAGAGTCAGATGGATGCAAAAATATCATGGTAGTAATCGATCGCTTCACGAAAATGGCTCACTTTATACCAACAGCCAAACGGGAATCGTCAGTAGTAGCCAAACTGTTCCTAGACAATGTGTGGAAATATCACGGACTACCAACAGATATAGTATCGGACAGAGACGGGGTGTTTACCGGACATTTCATTGCAGACTTATACCAATTTTTAGGAATCAAACGTTCAATGTCAACAGCGTTCCACCCTCAAACGGACGGACAAACAGAACGGATGAACCAGACGATTGAACATTACCTACGAACATACTGCAACTACGAACAAGACAATTGGAAAGAAATGTTACCAATGGCGAATACGCATATAACAACTCCAAACATGCGGCAACCAAAGTAACACCTTTCTACGCAAACTACGGATATGAACCACGCACCAATTGGCCCACCGAAGTGGAATTCAAAAACCCAAGCTCGGAGATATACGCTCACTACATGGTAGATGTCTATCGCAAGCTCGAAACACAACTCGAAAGCAGTCGCGAAAAAATGGCAACGTACTACGATCGAAAAAGAAAGCCAGCACCAGAGTTCAAAGTCAATGATTGGGTAATGCTGGATGGGAGAAATATTCGAACCAGAGACAATGCAGAAAACTCGACGACAAACTATACGGACCTTTTAAAATCAGTAAAGTCGGAAGCAACAAACGATGGTGTCGGTTAGAGCTACCAGCGTCGTGGAAAATACATCCTACATTCAATGTTGCTCTGCTAGAACAGTACCGAGGAGAAGTCAAAGAAAAAGAAATTCCACCAATAGAAGCAGACAATGAAGGATGGATACCCGAAGCTATTATAGCCAATGGACCGACAGACGAGGATCATCGGAAGCACGTATATTTGGTCAAGTGGGAAGGATTTACGTATGAAGAAAATACTTGGGAATCCTACGAACATCTAGCAGAAATAGCACCTGAACTAATTGATAAGTTCTACGAACAAACACCAGAGATGGAAAAAGATAAAAGATGGAAACAAAACAAGAAAACACAAAAGAAAAAGAGAAGGAATAAATAGATTTCTTTTGTTAAAACTCACACCGCAGTTGATTTTTATGTAAGCGGAGGTCACCTTTATTTATTTTTATTTTTATTTTTGTTATCCAAAAGATTAGCTATACCTATAGTATACGCTGTCTGAGTGGTAACTATTGCAAAAGAATCACTTCTTATGTTGGAGTACTCTGTTGAGGTCACCAGAGCTAGAGAGGGAGGTAATGTTAGGGGTTTCCCCTTAGCATGCGTATGAAGTACATCAGGCTTAGTCTCCCAGGCTTACCGCTATTCAAAGATGAATCAGCGGATAAGATCACACCCCTGAGGATGTCTACTGATGAGTTAGCAGACGGCTCAACATAGCCGGGTGAAATCCCCATAATAGTCTATGCTACAATACTACGTCTCAGCATAGGGAATAGCCACCCAGTGAGGAAACAGTACGCACACTCGATCAGACAGTAATCTTGGGGGTAAAAACCCATAGTACTGGCCAAGCATGGGACACACCAACCATACTGCCGAAGCAATGTAACTGCCAAGCAGGGGTCTTCGGATCAGCTGTGCGTTACGGATCAGACCAGTGTTATCTTCGTTATCATGCTAATACTGGGACAAACCATACCCGTGCTTAGCTTCATGGATTTGGTTGAACAAGCGATATTATCTTAGTATGCGGGACTTTGCTATCTCTAGAGCTAGAAAAGCAAAGGAGATAAGCTAACTGCGCTCCGGTAGTTAACTCTACCTAAAGATAAGTGCTTGGATCTGGACTGTCGAACCCCAGCTCTGCCGTGTTTGCAACACGATAACTGAGAGAGGGCACCCCTTCGGGGAACACAGATAAGACCCGATGACACTAGGTACGTGGCAATGTATGGGTTGGCAGCTCATTAAATCATTGATTACTATTCCACTCAATACGAAGAAAGATAACTAATACGAAGTAATGGTCCGATATGTATGTCAGCAACGTCATAACATGCAGGATAACCTTTGGGAACTCCTGGTGGGGGCTTACGCAACCACACGTTGTCAAACGGAACTCTCCACAGCTAACTACCGAGATCGGCTCTGAAGCAACGATCGGATGTTATGTGAACACCCACTACGGTGGACTGAGTGTTTCTGAGATAGTACTATACACACACATCATAGATTACAGAGAAGTACCGTCACCCCTTAGCAGGATGGTTTGACGTGGAAATACTCACCTATAAAAGACCACCTTAAACCCACAAGTTTAAACACAACGATTCAAGCAACAGTCGAACAAACCACAGTCAGAACACAACAGCGGAAAAACCACCTGAAATATTATTAAGTTAATTACCTTAAGAATATTCACCAATACATTTTATGTCTATTACAGACGACCAAAAGATTCTCTACGCTCGCATCTTGCACGCCCAAGCAAACACTCGAGCCAAATACAAACACCTAGCACGATACCTTGTTCGTAATAACCTTTGGGTAGAATACTACCATTATTTTCACACCGGTGAACTTCCTTTCCAAGTCGCTTTTGACGAGTCGTCGGAGGATTATCTCCAAGACAGCTACGACTTTTAAAAGGGCCATACTGCAATAGATGCCCGTGTTTATACATACAGTACAACGACGTAAACGCGTCACAATCGAATTCCATATTTTTAGTTGGATCATTAAAGTAAAAATACGCCTTTACCATAAGTCGGTAGAACAATATCAATAAGTCACATCTAGCTGCAGTATCCCCCTAACATCTATTGCAACTACGAACAGGATAATTGGTCGCAAATGTTAGCTATGGCCGAATATGTTTACAATTACTCAAGACATGCAACCACCAAAATAACACCGTTCTACGCCAACTATGGGTACGAACCACGAACAAACTGGCCAACGAAAGTTCAATTCAATAACCCTGCGTCGGAACTATATGCTCACTACATGGTGGACGTATATCAAAAGTTAGCAAATTCATTAGAAAAGTCAGGAAAAAAGATGGGAGAATACTACGATAGGAAAAGAAAGCCGGCTCCACAATACAAAGTTAACGACTGGGTAATGTTAGACAGAAGAAACATCCGCACAAAAAGACAATGTTGAAAACTTGAAGACAAACTATATGGACCCTTTCAGATCACTGAAGTAGGAAGCAACAAGAGATGGTGTCGATTGAGGCAACCAGACACTTGGAAAATACATCCCGCTTGTCATGTATCCTTACTGGAACCATATAGGAGAGAGGTCAAGGAGAAAATTATACAGCCGGTCGAAGTAGATAACGAAGAATGGATCCCAGAAACAATAATCGCCAATGGACCTATGGACAATGATCATCAAAAACATGTTTTCCTTACAAATGGGAAAACTATATGCACGACGAAAACATATAGGAATCCTACGAGCATCTTCCAAAGATAGTACCTGAGCTGATAAATCACTACTACAAAAAACACCCAAAAATGGAGAAAGACAAGAGATGGAAGAAACTTGAGAGCAAGGCACAAAAGAGAAGGAAAAAGGAATAGAAGATGATTTTTCTATGTTAAAACTCAAACCGCACAAGAAGAAAAAGCAGAAGTTATTTTTCTTTTTTCTTTTTTATTATTATTATTTTTCGAAAAGGATTAGCTATACCTATTGTATACGCTGTCTGAGTGGTATATATTGCAAAAGATCACTTCTTATGTTGGAGTACTCTGTTGGGGTCACCAGAGCATGAGAGGGGGGTAATGTTAGGGGTTTTCCCTTATCATACGTAGGAGGTACATCAGACTTAGTCTCCCAGGCTCACCATATGACAACTTGTGTCACGTGGTTGAGAATACACCCCTGAGGATATCTACTGATGAGTAAGCAGAAGGCCCAACATAGCTGGGTGAGATTCCCATAATATTCCAAGCTCCAATACTGCGTCTTAGCAAAGTGGACTAGCTAATCCACGTGAAGACAATACGCACACTCGATCTGACATTAATCGAGGGGTAATTCTTTAGGTGCTGGCCCAGGCATGGGACACACCAAACCATACTGCCGAAGCAAACATAACTGCCTTGCAGAGACTTTAGGGTCAGCTGTGCGTTATGAATCAGACCAGTGTTACTTACTATCAAACTAATATTGGGATCAAACTATGCTGGGGAAAACGCGTGCGCTTCCCCGAGAATGGTTGGACATACGATATTATCTTAGTATGAAGGACTTTACTATCTTCCTGAGACCAGTAATCAATGGAGATAAGTTAACTGCGCGCCGGTAGCTGATGTTACCTAAAAGATAAGTGTTTGGACCTAGACAGTCGAACCCCAGCTCTGTCGCGTTTGCAATCACAATAACTGAGAGAGCGCACCACGCTGCAGGGAATACGGATAAGACGCGATGACACTAGGTACGTGGCAAAGTATGGGTTGGCAGCTCATTAAATCTTTGATCACTATTCCGCTCATGCAGAACAAAGATAACTAATATGCAGTAATAGTCCTATATGCGTGTCAGCAACGTTTCAATAAACAGGATAACGTTAGGGATGCCTGGTGGAAGCTTACGCCTCCACACATTGTCAAATGGAACGCTGCGCAAACAAACTACTGAGATCGGCGCTGTTGCAATGATCGGTGCTTCCGCAAACACCCACTCCGGTAGAATAAGTGTTATTGAGATAGTACTATACACACACATGATAGTGATAGACAAGTACAGTTATGTCACACTGATATATCTCTGACTGGAAATGCTCACCTATAGAAGACCACCTTGAACTCCTGTTTAATCAAAATGATCAAGCACTATCAGCAATCCACAGTCAGAACAACAACAGCGGAAAACCACCTGAAATATTATTTAGTTGTTACCTTAAGAATATTATATTATTATCTATGTCCCAATACTCTCGTGAAGATGTCATTATCTACAACGCCACCTACTTGCATCAGTATTGCAAAACCGACGCCCACCTTGACTTCCTGTATGAGTTTCTGCGATACAACAACCTTGTGGACAATTACTTCCACTTTTGCGAATCCGGCGAGTACCCCTCGCAACGCGATTACGACGAGTCCTCAGAAGACTATCTTCAAGACTCCTACGATTTCCAGGTAGCGGCCGTACTCAGCGTATGCCTGTATACATACACACTCCCCAACGACTACGACAAACCATCATTGAATTCCACTTCTTCAGCTTCGTCTTGGTTGTTAAAATTGGACTATATGGTCACCGCATACGTCGATATTGGTCTGCATCTACACACGCAGGAGTACCCCCATAATACATTGTGGTTCATTGTAGTTGTTGTGGGGTATGGAGGTATACTGGCATTAACAGGGTATGGCCGTTATCTTAAAGATCGTAGGAGTCTTGTAGGTAGTCCTCTGAAGACTCGGCATAGGATACCTGCGATGGGTACTCGCTGGTTTCACAGAAGTGGAAATAATCGTCCACAAGGTTGTTGTATCACAGAAATTCAAAAAAGAAGTCAAGGTGGGCTTCGGTTTGGCAATACTGATGTAGATAGGCGGCATTGTAGATAATAATATCTTCACGTGCGTATTGGAACATGGATAACAACAATATTCTTAAGGTAGAAAATTTAATAATATTTCAGGTGGTTTTTCGCTGTTGTTGTTCTGACTGTGGATTGTTGCTAGAGCTTGATCATTATGTTTAAACTGTGGGTTTAGGTGGTCTTTTTATATGTGAGTATTTCCTTGTCAGAGGTATATCAGTAAGGCATGATGGTACTTCTCTAATACTGAGATGTGTGTGTATAGTACTATCTTGATAACACTTAATCCACCAAGGTGGGTGTTCACACAGCAACCGATTGTTGCCACATGGCTGATCTCAGTAGTTGGTTGCGGAGAGTTTCTGTTTGTCAACGTGTGGTTGCGTAAGCCCCCACCAGGCATTCCAAAGCTTATCCTGCATTCATAATGACGTTGCTGATACACATATCAGACCATTTACTTCGTATTAGTTATCTTTTGTCTGCATGAGTGGAATAGTGATCAAAGATTTAATGAGCTGCTGACCCATACTTTGCCACATACCTAGTGTCATCGCGTCTTACTTGTATTCCCCAAAGGGTGGTGTGCTCTCTCAGTTATCGTGTTTTGCAAATGCGACAGAGCTGGGGTTCGACAGTCTAGATCTGAACACTTATCTTTTAGGTTGAATCAACTACCGTGACACAGTTAGCTTATTTCCATTGATTACTTGTCTCGGGAGATAGCAAAGTCCCACATACTAAGATAATATCGTTCGTTCAACTTATCTCGGGGAACTGCGTGCAGCTCCAAATATAGTTTTATCCCAGTATTAGATTGATATAGGGTAACACTGGTCTGATTCATAATGCACAGCTGACTCTAAGGTTTCTACAAAGCAGTTATGTGTGCTTCGGCAGTATGGTTTGCTGTGTCCCATGCCTTGGCCAGCATCGAAGAGAAGTACTTCTTCGATTACTGTCAGATTGAGTGTGCGTATTGTCTCCACATAGATTAGCTCGCCCATTCGGCTAAGACCCGGTATTGAAGCTTGGAATATTACGGGAATTGCATCCGGCTATGTTGAGCCTTCCGCTTACTCACCAGTAGACATCCTCAGGTGTATACTCTCATCCATCTGACACAAGTCGTTATATGTGAGCCTGGGAGACTAAATCTGATGTACCTCATAGACATGATAAGGGAAAACCCCTAACACTAACTCGTATAAAACATTGAAGGAGGCAAGTTGCTCTGGAAAAGGGACTACCATTCAAGGTCCATACTGAGTGGTATTGGGTGATTGTCACAGTCTGAGGTACACTCGAACACGAGGGGTGAACAAGCAGACATACACAGGTATGCGAAAATGAAGCCAAAGTAAAAACTGCAACCCACCCAAAAAAATGGGGTCTTGGCAAAACCAGGCGGTGAGGTGTGTTGTCGAAGGTGTGTGTCTTGCCCAGTATTGTTGCGAGCAATCTCTCAAGCTATATAAGACCATCACAACGAATTCAGGTCTACCAGTTTGCATCTCATCAACGTGTTATGAGTGGAAGATGGTATGATAGCCACTCTTCGGAGTCCTTGCAAATCATTTTCTCCGCTCTCTTTGACATCTTTTGAAGCCGTTCCTCAATTCCTGGGTTCTGTAATGCACGTAATGGCGCTGGAAGGGACTTGTTATTCCCAAGCGGGGGGTCGTTGGAGAAAATCCTGCCAGTAAAATGCACGTATTCGAAGACGTTGGGAGATGCCGACTCTAAGATGAGATTAGATTAGATTAGATTAATACGATTAGATACCAAGAAACTAAGCCTCAGGCGCGGCTTCGCCTTTAAGATCGGCCTTGCGCCAATAAACACCATAAATATCGATCCTTAGACCAGTGTCCGGACAAGTGGCGCATCATTTCAAGGGAGCCAAGCTGCGAAGGTGCCCAGAAACCGACTCCTCTTCACAGACAAGAAAAGCCGCACCCCAACAAAATATCACCCAAGCCTCTCGCCTACTGACGGCCTGCCTCCCAACCCCGCAACCACACCACTCCCAGCCTCCACCAACATCGTTCCACCCATCGCCCGACGACCTTCAATTGATCGCGTGAGGCCCAGCTTAAATACGGGATGACACTCTAGTTGGCCGCAGTCTTGTGAGACCACCAAAGTAAATACAGATAGAATTGGTGTCATAGAATCTTTTTTTCGGCTCTTCAATCCATCCTGAACAGCGCCCTTTACTTTTTGCCGAGCGCTCTATTTGCCGCATCTACATTCAAGGAAGTTCTGAGCATGAGCTCCAATGTACCATACAGTCTGGAGAATGAACAGCAGTTCTGGGATGGTGCGGACGAACCCCTTCACGCCGGCGGGTCTAGGACTAACGGACAGCGAAAATAGAGCTCGATAATATCGTCAAAACCTCCTGCGAGAACCAACTAGCTATAGATAATGCCCTGAAAGCGTACCTCGGCTTCACTGCACACTTCGCGCCCGAATACCTTCGCACTGACTACGAATGGGCAAAATGCTCTTTTAAGCTCCTCGGGAGCCCGCTATTCAGGAAGCACAGGAGCTATGTTCGAAGGAGAATGTTCGGGCGTCTACGGAAGGAGCAGTCGACACCTCGATTACAGCTGGTTGCTACGGTACTGCTATATGATGGTCGGGAAACACAGAAAGTGTTTGAGCATATGCGGGAAGAGGGACTGTTTGTCAGGCTGGTGGAGCTGTTGAAAGAAAGGAGGGAAAGCGATCCATTGATGTGGAAGATCTGCTTAGACCTGTTGTACGAGATGAGTCGAATACAGAGGCTTAGAAAGGATGATCTTGGTGGGTACTATCAACTTTCTACCCGGATACCGTGGAAATGAGACTGGCAGTTGACAATGGGGTGCTACAGATGCTATCGACGACGAGTTTGTCAAATATCTTTTTCAGCTAGTTGAGGAGGATCCGGAGGATATGGATAATGACCCTTACCACTACCCCATAATACGCATGCTGGTACAGTTTTATTCCTTACCTCCATCGGAGTGTTGAAGCAAGTGCTAATAAAAGGCGGCAGTTGGTACTAAATGAACAATACATGGTTTCTGCGCATGCAACTCCAACAACTGGGAAGCTTCCCGATAGTAATGGTCCGACCAACAAAGTAATTAAGACACTATGTTACCATGGAACGGATTATAGAACCTTTGGGGAGAATATAGTACTATTAATTAATCGAGAGAGTGAGATTTACTATCCCCCATTAGTTATGGACAACGGACTGAGAGACTACAGGCGAAACTTGTCTGCAACTATTAATCCTTAAACTGCTCTACCTTCTTTTCACCACCACTGCAACCTATGAGTACTTCTACAGTAACGACCTACGAGTTCTAGTCGACGTTATAATCAGAAATCTCCTGGATTTACCAGATGAAGCGCAAGCTGTCCGCCCATCCTATCCGTTACGCATCCAGCACTTTACTAACACCCCATATAGCTTCGACACACATACCTACGTGTACTCTACCCCCTCCTAAACCACACTCAACTACGACGTGCGCCTCACTACAAGCGTGACGAAATCCTAAAACTTCTCGAGATCCTCAGCGGAGCGCGAAGCGAACACTTTGCACCTGTAGACGCCACCACAGTTCGCCTAGTAAGCAGGTGTATGACAGTATCCTGGTTGAAGCTAGTGGATGATGAGTTGAAACCGGAGAATCCGGCACATCGGTTCCTGGGAATGAGCCTGGGGTCTAGGGGTGAGAGTTCTATGAGTGTTATTGAGGTTGCGGCGCAGTCTGAGAAGCCAGGTGTCATGATGCCTAGTAGGTCGAGAGATAATGCGAGCGCGAATGCAAGCGCAAATGTGAATGGATGCGGGGGCGTCGAGATTGCTGGAGAAGCTTGAGCCCACCCCACCTTATTGCTTAATGAGATCCCCCTCCCCTTGGACTGTAGTAGAGTTTGTTAATGAAGGTTGAGGTGCGGTACAACTTTTCTCCTTCTTGCTTTCTTCCCAATGAGACTGTTGACAGGTGTGCTGGGTGTGTTTTTGTGATTTGCTTACCAACTGCATCAATAAGCGTCTTTCTGTTTTTTTTTTTCTGCTTTGTGCGAGGAGTCTGGCCTGCTTTGCTTTCTTTCTTATTTTCTATGATTATAATATCTACACTCGGCGGCAGGGCTTACCTATTTCTTTTCGTTTTACGGGGTGGTTACCATTTTGTCTTTTAGTGTTTTGTCTTGTTCGAGGTTATGTGTATGTACAGATAGCAGTTCGCGATCAGCTGCTGGTTTGCTTGTTGCTATATATTGTTCAGATCTTTAAGAAAGTTCGAGGACTTTTATCATTTTTCTGTCCTGAAGCTTCATACCGAGTTGTGCATACAACAACCATCACTTGGTCTTGATTTAATAATAACTAGGTAAGCCTAGATGACCTTTTATTCACCTATTTGCAATAGATATCTAAGTACAAAATTCTAGGGTAAATTCAAACAGAAAACCTGAGAGATACAAACAGAAAGCAAAAAAAACCCTAAAAAATCACAAAGCCCGTTCCCAAACCTCTGGCAGTTTCGTTTCTCATGATCATCATACCCTCTATGAATTCCGGCCCCTAAAACCCAAAGGAAACATACTCAAGAGATCGGTGCATCCAACCGTAAAACAAACTAATCCCAATCGATATCATCATCCTTTGACTAAACCCTGTCATGATCATCATCATGCCTACGCCAAAGCCTACGCCTTGGTCGTGGCGGTGACTGTGGAAGATCGATATCGATACATTCATCTTTATCCTTCCAAGCTTTCATAATCGCCACAACAATAATACACGCAAAAAGCACACCACAAATACTGAGGATGCAACTAATTGCAATGTCGACTATATCTGAGTTTAATCGTGTATACGGGGTAAATGAGGGAGAGAGTTTAAACTTACATCGAGCTCCTACTTGCGTTCTTCCTAAGAGTCGCTGCCGCATTTGCATAGGTGAAATATCACTGTACATGTGTTCGGAATCATCATTGCGTTTCATGAGTGCCCTGACCTTGCCCTTGTGGTCTATCCCACTGGCTGGAACATAGTCGGATAGATTTGAGTGCACCCAGGCTTTGGTCCAGAAGTCATCCTCAGGGATGAGATCCAATTCAGGTAATCCTATAAGTGTTCCGAGACTAGGAGCTTCGTCCGGCACAGCAACTGGGGAAATGGTTGAAGGTCCGGCGATAACTTGAGCGGGGCGAAGGGTTGAAGGTCCGGCAATAACTGGGGGAGGACGCGTAAACGTCCCAAAGAGCCTGTTCAAAATGCTTTTGCCTGATGATGCAACTGAAACAACCTTGGGACTAGCAGATGGAGAAATGTTTTCTGGAGGACTAACGAAGACTTGAGGAATGGTTGTAGAACTGTCGGGAAAATCAACATCAGCTGGGTGGATATTTGTTTCCTCCCCGTTTAAGTTCTCCAGCTCGATGTTTTCCGCATATTTCTGGTTGAGAGAGTTTTCTGGTTTGGTTGCGGGATGAGGTTTGGATACTGGGCGGGCTTTGTCATTATTGATGGCTACCGGAGTGTGGGGAGTGATGGTCGGCACAATCTCACTGGGTGCATTGCTTTGTGATTCGGGAATAGGAATCCAGTAAGGGCCCAACAAAGCATCCCCACCGGTTATACCGCCACCATATTGCTCAGCCATTCTCTCATCTTCTTTTTCCCGTTCGTTCGCGGTCTCACCCAGGATATGCTTGGGATTGGCTTCCGGCAATACAGGACTCTTGCTGTCGATGCGGAATCCTCCAGTTTTGGTGTCCACCTGAAGCCCTGTGACTTCTTTCCAATCCTTTCCGGTCTTGACTGGGATGGTTGGATCCTGACGAGGAATACCATCAGGGTTGAGAAATTCATCAGGATCGTCAGGAATTTCGGCTGCAGTTGGCCAGCGCTCTTTAGGGTACACCTTCCGCTGCTTGATTGGGAGGCTATCTTCGCTGCTGCCGTAGGAGATTGGTTGTGGTGGGAGAATCTTAAGTCCGTCCGGTGTCATATCGAATGAGTCAGGCAATGGCTCAACTGTGTACTCCAGTTAGTGTAATCATACACATTGAGATCGGTATAGTTAGTTACATTCTCGACCTTTTCCTTTATCAATCTTTGGTGGTACCCTGTTGGACATATCGGAATTGCTGCTGATGTCGGACATCCCGTCGTACTCTGGGTATCCATGCTGTCCGAAAGCAGTCGAGAGCTCCGTGTTGAATTTTGAAGGACCCATGGAGCTTGTGGAATCATTTGGAAGCTGCCATCCTAGCAATGGTTTCAATGGCTCTCCCGCGTATGATGGGTCTGGCTCAGGGTTGTATACGGAGACGGCATGAGGGTTGGCATATTCTTTTGTCGTCCAAGAATCGAGCTCCTCATCGGTAATGATTCTTACGCCTCCCTTCTTGCCCCATTTCTTGCCTTTGCTTCCCTTACTGGGCTTGTCTCCATCGGACCCCTCTTCCCAGACTTTGTCCCAATCCACCGCAGCACCTTCTCTACCCTTTCCTTTTCGATCCTTTCCTTTCTTCTCCTGTCTAGCTTTGTTCTCCAGGGTTGGTCTGCTTACTTTCGGTCTGCCCTTCAGCAGATCAGAAACCACCAGATCATCCTCCGGTCGTAGTACGTTGTCGCTGGTAATGCTCGGCTGCTTGGAATTTGTATCCAACCTTAAGCTATTGGGAGAACCGTTCAATGGCGGGTCAATCCACGCACCAGGAAGCTGGGTGCCAGAACTCTCTCCATTATATCCCGAAACCTGAGGAGAATTACCGAGACCCCTATGGAAATCCGGTTTCTTCAAGTCGCCCCACGCATTGTAGTGTTCCGGACGATTCAAGCGCGCAACTTGTTCCTCGGCAGCGCGCAACAACTTTTCCATCTCCTCTTCAAGCCCTTTAATATCTCCCTTGATGCGATCAATCTTCCGCCTATCCGAATACGACTTCTTTGGTTTGTTGCCAAGTTTTTCCCTTTCCTTGATTTTCTGGGCCTTTAGCTTCCTAAGCTCGGCGAGACGACCTTTGTTCAAGTCCGAAGACATGGCCTCGATGTCCGCATAGTTACTGACCGGACGATCGCGGTATCCTGCACCGTAGATCATCTCGCGGTTGGTTTTGGGCTTGTCATTGGAGCCGAAGATGAGTGATGACCACCATGAGGGGGCTGAGTAGAATTTTTCGGGTGGCTTTTCGGGGAATTGTGGGACGGGTTTAGGAGAGGATGATGACCAGGCGTTTCGGAGTTTACTGAACATTGACCCTGCGGCATCGTATGCGGTGCGGGTGAGACCTCGGCGGATGAGGGTAAACCTCTCGGGAAGAGATGGGACCATACGAGGGATAGCCCAGAGGCCGGATCCCTTGTCGTGAGTACGAGTTACGGGTGCCATGCAGTTGGTTCGCCAGAAGATGAAGAGCCTAGGAGTGAAGTGTCAGTAAAACGAAGAACTACACGATGCAGAAAGGATGCATAGAAAGTAGAACATACAGAGAACACAGGGACAGATATAGACGATGGGAATGACCGGGGCGTCGTTCTGTCAAAGTATCGCTAGTAGAACTAGAGATGAATTGATGAAGAAGCTTGGGGATTTAATGTTAATAAAACGGAGAACTACACGATGCAGAAAGCATGCATGGAAAGTGGGACATACAGGGAATACAGAGACAGATAGACAATGGAAATTGACCGGGGCGTTGTTCTACCAAAGGTATCACGAGTAGAACTAGAGAAGAATTGATGAAGAAGTCTGTGAATATAATGTCAGTAAAACTGAGAAATGCGAGATACGAAAGCGTGCATGGAAAGTGGAACATGTAAGGAACGAAGGGAGAAATAGGTGGGGGATTTACCTGAGTGTTTTTTTGTCAAAGGTATCACTAGCAGAACTAGAGAAGAACCCGTGAAGTTGGATTGTGAATGGATGATTCTACTATCGAAGTATGGTACACTGGATGGTTCCAACAGGGTAAGTGTCTGTATATTCAATGTTAGCCATACTGTATTAGTGGATGAAGAAAGAACGATGTTATGCTGTACGGAACATCTAGGAGGACTTACTATACTGGTTCGACGGGACTGTAAACAACTTCGTAATAGAGCTGGCTTGGAATTGGCGGTACCCTAATGATGGGAAGCGGTATTCCGAACTTGACTTGGAAGTGACTTCGATGCTGAATGCAGATTCGAACGGTAGAAGGATAGGGCAGGGTCTATATAGATGGCATATATAATTATGCTTCACCGTCACAATTCTGAAGTGAACTGTAAACATGGGGTTGGGGTCAACATAAGCTTAAACTTTGAGTTTGTCTATGTTATTTACAGTTATCGAAACATATGGACGGTAATGGACCAGACACACCTGATCGAAGATATAAGAACATTGCAGTAGGGAATTCGAAATATGCATTGCCAAAACTCTAATGATAACCCAATTCAGACCGCGCCCCACCTCAGATCCACCAACCAGCTGGTGGATTCTTCTGAGATTTGAAAAAAATGGCTCTGGAAACCAATTAACGCCTGCTCGTGACACATATGCTAAGAAGTTGGAAGAAACTCCACCCCAAAGCCCAACCCTAAAACCAAAAACCAGATGATTGCTGGGGCCCCCAACCCAACGTTACTCATATTCTGGGGCATTAATTTTCAGCCTTACAATCTTCGCCCCACTTGGTCGTAGTTTTCTGTAGTATCCTTCGACTACGTCCTCGTCGATGGTGAACCCTCTCCTTTCGTACCATCCCTGTGCCTCGTGGTTTTCTACCCACACATGAGCATAGATTTCTTTTACACCCCATTGCTTTGCTGTCTCAATAACATCCGCCAGCAATGCAGTCGCAACACCTAACCGCCGGAATGGAGACAACACGCATATAGTCATGAGGTATATTTTCCCTCCGTTCTTATTGCCGGACGAAGGGGAGGGTGGTTCCCATTTCCCGCGGATCCCACCAATGATGCTAACACCGCCGTCCCAGAACGCTACCCGCGAGAGCGCGGCATCGGTGGGATTTGTAAGGATGTCTTTGTAGAAGCTTTCTCGGTAGTTGATGGGGAGGAGAAGTGAGTTGAGGCGTTTTAATGAGGCGAGGTTTTTGGTATCCGATGCGGGAGCAAGACTTAGTTTCGAGGGTTGAGGTTGAGAGTTAGCCATGGTCCAAGTGCGAGGCGGTACGAGTGGATATAGAGTAGATCTGGACTTGGGTAGTGAAAAGGTCGCGTCTGTGATGAGACCCACATGTGATTTTACCTACACCCCAAGGTGTTCTTGGGGTGTGGTACACGCTTGTTGTCAGTGCAAGGCAGGGGGGTGATGCGGCTCTCGGGTTACGATGGCTTTATTATGATAATAGGTCGAGGTACATATACGGAATCACTGCCACTGGTTTCTCAGTGTTCCCAGAGTTTTTGTCACTTGCAATCTATTTGCTGATTTTAAGTGAAAGTAGACAGCCGGTCCGCGAAGCACATTGAAGTGTTTTTGCTAACTTTTTTTATCATCAGTTAAACAGGCTCAAGAAGCTTTGAAAGTTTAACTAGCTGCGGCCCGCAGCTCAACAGTCCCGCGCGCAACCCGTCCGACATGTCAGAAGTCATTTGTAGAGCATTGAAGTCTACACCAAGCGACTGTACGAAAACAAGTGGAATTGCAAAGACCGTCATTAGGCTGTTATAGAACGGCACTTAAATAAGATAATTCTGAGCCCTGAAATACGTACGTGATTGCCATGTTTTAGAAGAATAGCGTGCCGAATTGATTGGTAACAAGTTGGCTCCCGGAAGCTAACAGACAAGTGGAAGGTTGTCTGTGACGGTTATTTTACACACTCAAGACCATCCATGACAATGAGCTATGAAAGTTTATTTTGTCAACAACCTTGAAATTTTTAGACGGCCAAAAGTGTAATGATGACTCTAGATAGTGTTGTGATTTTGATGGGAAATGGTGATCAACTACCACGCCAAAAACCAGTAGTTTTCGTCAGACTAACATTAAATGGAGAAAAGCAAGTCGGAAGGTCAATAGAGTAATCATGCCCCCGTTAGGTGCAAGAGAGTTCTGAGTTGTGTTCATTGTTCGTTTTGAGGGGGTAAAGTTTCTCGCATCTAGGAACGGTGATCATGTCTCTAGGTTCCTCTTAAGGTCTAAATTCACTTGTACTCCTTATTTAGAAGGGACATATATTCCAGGTCGATCCACCATCCATTCGTCTCTTCGTTATCATGATGGAATCAACGAGGAAGAAGCGACTTGACTCGTTTAATTGCCACATGGATTCCCTGTGTACATCTCCCGTTGGTGGCACCAACCAAAGGATACCGCAGTCCACCCTCCATCGGATCTGTGACCACGATTGTTGAGACACGCTCGCAGTTAGTTTGATAAGTACTTAGAGTTCATAGCACATATCCCTCATCGAGAACGCGCCGATATGACTCTTAATCCCTAGAACATTCGCTTTCGCCCAATATCGAAAGCTTAACCTCACTTACCTCAATGCAGCGTCGATTCTATGAAGAGTGAGATGCCGCAAATGTTGGAGAAGTGTAGGGAAACGTTGGCATGTGACTCGGATCCTGGATCTTGACTCACCGTGCACAGCCTCTCACCCGGAATTTCGTCATTCATCTCGGCAGCCTCCGGATGACGTCTGTGAGTTCAACCTTGTGTACAACCTCGCCATCATCCTGCTTTACTGAGTGTCTTCGATACTTTATACCTAGCTCTCCTTCAATCTTTTGACAACAGCACAGGAAAAACCTCGCACACCTTCTTACATACCCTACATCCTTCCCTGAACACCCACATACACCTATCGAATTCTCTAAATTCTTCCGGCGTTTCATCTTGCATCATCTGATTTTGACCGGCATGTCCAATCCATATTCGTATCCTCCAGCGGGAGAAAAGTTCACCGAAGATTTTCAAAGCCTCCATCAATACCAACCAGCTACGACGATGGACCCTGAGTCTACAGATACCCCAAAGCGTTCGGGAACCCTTAAAAAGAAGAGCTCCGTTAAACGAATGGGACCGAAAAAGTCTAAAGCCAGTTCTATACGCAGCCTAAAACTAGAAGAAGGCGAGTTATCAAGAAATTCTGTGTTTTATTCGCCGGTTCCTACCCAGAGCAACCCTACAGAGATATTAGTAAATAGATTTCAAGGTAAGTCCCGACATATTTTGTTCTTCTCGTATAGTGCTAGGCTAACCCCCAATCGATAGCATGGAGGAAGGTTATAAAAGATTTCACATCCTACTTCCGGGAAGTACAGGTTCAATATGAAGCTCGTGCTCGAGGAATTCAAAAGCTCACCCAGAATCTCGATTCGGCCGTTCACCCTAGCGAGTTTGTTTTGAGTGGTGGAATTATGGAGGCGAATTCCATTCTCCGAGACTTTCATAAGCAGGCTACCGTTAACTCCGAGAATGCGGCAAAGATCGAGTTGGAGGTTATCAACAATCTGAATGGACTGAGGAGTGATTTGAACTTGAAGATCAAGGAGATCAAGGCGTTATCTCCAGATTTCAAGAATAACGTAGATAAAGAAAAGGAAGCAACCAAGAAGGAAGTTTTAAAGCTCCAAGAGGCATTGCAAAGTTTTGATTCCAATTCTTCAAGCGGTAAAGACCCGTGAGTATCCCTATCTTTTATGCTCTCAGGGTATTTCACCGGTTAACATCTACAGATATATTATCAAACTTGGCCTTGAAAGGCAGCTCAAACGTCAAATCCAGGAAGAAAATTACCTCCACAGAGTAATATACACCTAGCGCTTGCAATTGCCGATCATTCATCTAACTTGCTTGGTAGGCCTATCTTAACTTAGAATCTAGTGGCCGTGAGCTTGAGAAGATAGTTGTTGGTGAGATTCAAAAGGTAAGCTTTTTCTCGTTTGCATCTATCTGGCGATCCTGTGAACTAACGATATGGTTGAAGGCGTATGGCGTTTACGTCAAGATTCTCGCTCGAGATGGCCAGGAACTCATCGATCTAGCAGACCGTCTTACAACATCCACTTTACGCCTTCCTCCGGACCATGAGTGGTCTGCCTTTGTTGAACGAGATCCCCATATGGTCGATCCAAAAGTTGGCCCGAGAAACGTGGAGGAGATAGAGTACCCTGGTTACAATCATCCTGCCCTCACTGAAGTCTGCAGTGGCATGCTCGAGAGAAAATCCAAGTATCTGAAGTCCTTCACTCCAGCATGGTATGTATAAGTATTCCCAAACTCACTATCTTACTAACAGATGGGCGTAGGTACGTCTTGTCGTCAACCCATTTGCATGAGTTGTAAGGCATCCTTTACGAAATCATTGCAAGCCTTCTAATTTCCTGTACTTCAGCAAATTATCAGACCCCACTCGCGATCCAGTTCCCGTGATGTCTCTATACCTCCCAGAGTCCTCGCTGGGGAAGTATTCCGATCCTGCTGCAGTCAGTCATAAGTTTGTTTTGAAAGCTAAGCAAACTGGATCTCTTCATCGGTATGGTCTTATCCATCTAAAAAATTTCAAATCCTGATTAGTTATATAGTGGCCATAACTGGGTTTTCCGTGCCGAGTCTCATGAAGCAATGCTAGCGTGGTATGAATCGATCAAGAAACTTACCGGGATTTCGGGAGCGGAAAGGAATGCATATGTTGTGCAGTCACGCACTTCCCATCAGCGTTCTGCTTCCGCATGCTCTCGAAGAGCGGAATCATATACTTCCGAGAATGGGCTGGACAATGACGAAGCAGATGAAGTTCCTTACTCGGGTCATGCTAGTATATTACAAAATCCAGATGCTCACGAGGAAGAGCCGTTGCAACCTCCAAGGCGTCCTGAAGGCGGGAGATTCCCTAGCGATATCCAAGTCAATCGTGGCTTGGAGCACAGGGAATCGGACTCCAGCGCTTCTATTGCCACCGTAGCTGCTGCTTTGCCAGGAGGGTCATACCGCGGTGATGGCTACGAGGAGAAACACGATGATGGAGCCTACAAAGATGCACACGATACACAGCCGCTGGAACACGTTGTGCCACCGATGAACCAGCACCGAAGGGATAGTCCGTCATCTTGGTCTTCCGAAGAAAAGGTATAGTTTTTACATACCGTTTGTGTCAGTTCTGGGCTCATTATATTTAGCATCCTGTTCATGAGATTCACAAGAACGAACCTATTTATACACACCCTACATATGCACCGCTGTACAGGGGAGAGCCATCTACACCTGTTAAACAAACCAGAGAAACTGGTTATGGAATTGAACCCATTACCGGCGGACCTGAGCCCCAATTAAAGCAAATCAACCACTCTCCACAAAGCTCAGATCCACATATTGCTTTTCTAGGATCGGATTCAATAGCAGTAAGATCTGACCCCGAGTCAGATCCTCGTGAGCCAATCCCTCAAGAGGAAGCTGATCAGGTAGCCATAGACTCGGGGTCCCTGGATGCTGTAGTAGCTGCTCCACCCCCAAACAGCGATGATATTACTCAGCAATCTCCACTGCCATTATCTGTGGATGACAATCCTTCCGTGAATGCACCAGCTCCAGTCAACGACCCAATCAGGACCGCACCGACCGAGCCGGTTGATTACACAGTGCGTGAGGCTGACAGGCCCGAAACTCTTCGAGGCAACTCTGTGAATACTATCTCCACAGACACCATCAGCAATTTACATGTGCCTGGCGAGTACCCCAAGAAGGCCTAGAGTTTTATTTGAGGACCGGGCGTTTTATATACCCCTTCAGCCCTATTTTTTCGCTATGAGATTTGTTTATGCGGTTTTTCCACCGTTCACTTGTGTTTTACAGCATGTCATTTCGTTCTGTATGTATCATCTTATACCACTACTCGAGGATTGATTGTATCCTGTCGATGGGTCTATACTCTTTTTTCCATCAACGTTGAAATGGGGTGTTTGTGGGTGTTATTTCATTTGGATACATTATTCTGTTCTGTTCTGTACCAGTAGTACCGGCACCCGATACTGAGTTGGGAAAAAGAAGAGGGGGTTTTTATCTATCTGCTCATTTGTAGTATGTTTGAACGTATCGCTCTGTTATATGGAAAATACCAATTACGAACACTATGTGGTAGATTTTTGAGAGCATTAAGCCCCAACTTTCTTTCTCACATGACGGTTCCTTCTCCGTAAACAAAATTGATTTGGCTCCCTCGATGACGTTTCTTTTCATTGTAATGCTTCCTAGGAGGCTATATGTTCTCGAACACACCGCTCGTGGTGTGTGTGTGTGTGTGTAATCATATTGTATTCACCCCTAAGGGGTGCCCAGTGTCGTTACCTAACCGGCCATCCTCGAAAGGACATGACATATTCATATTCCATTTTTCCCCGGCACTTCAGCGGTGTGAGCCCTTTGTGTCCGCAGAGCCCTCCTTGCCTCCAAGTCGTACCACCTCCACCCTTCCGCTGTCCAGCCCAGATCGGGCACTAAGGCCACAAGACACCCAAGCCTTCCTGCTTCCAAGTTACCGGTGTTTCGACTACAGGAGGGTCTGAGAGCCGAGCTCGCGAGTATATGTTAATTTATTTTAAAGAACATTGGTTCAAACTAACTTCGAATTCTCGATTCCTTCGACTGTTCAAAGTAATCTACAACTGCAACTTGAGGTAAAAGCCGGCCCAAACTGAAGGACAGGACAGGTGCCAAAGGCCTTGTTCAGCGAGGTCGAGATATTCCCATCAATCGAGCAAACAAACAAATCAAACAAACACCTGCAGGTCCCAACAAGACCTCAAGGTTTAGGTACAATATATAAACTTCACTCGCACAGATTGACTCATGATCAACGTTTTCACCAATATAGAAACTTCAGTCGACGTCTCAACACATACAGATTAACTTTCTTCTAGCCTACTATACCCATCTTCCTCTTCCTCTTCCTCTTCCTCTTCCTCTTCCTCTTCCTCTTCCTCTTCCTCTTCCTCTTCCTCTTCCTCTTCCTCTTCCTCTTCCTCTTCCTCTTCCTCTTCCTCTTCCTCTTCCTCTTCCTCTTCCTCTTCCTCTTCCTCTTCCTCTTCCTCTCCTTCCTCTCCTCTTCCTCTTCCTCCTCGTCACCTTCATCCGTTTCTTCACCAAAAATGCATCCTCGCACCCCCAACACTCCAGTTTCCCCGTCACCCTTCAATCCTCGCAGCACCCTGAATCAGTCTTATTTACCTTTTCCCTGGCCTCGATCTTCGGATCCATGGAATTTCTATACTCCCCTCTCCCCCAGAATCAAGAGTTCATCATATCCATTCACTCGGCCAGCCGACTCCGGGCCATCCTGTGTCGTTAATGAAAGACTTCTAGTCACTCCCGCACTATCCCGTACGAGTATGCCTGGAAGAGATGATTCCGATGTCTCCGCTGCAAGTAGTACGACTATTGTCCCGGAGAAACTGACGACGCCTATAAAAAGGAAGCGGGATATGGCGTCGTCAGAGACAGCGTGTACGAGAAGTAGTGATTCTAGAGAGGGGTATTATGGTGGGGAGTGTATTTCTTTGTTGTCTGAGGATGAATTGCCGGGGGAGAAGGAAGGGTATCCTGTGGAAAAGCAAACCTCGAGGAAGAAATTAAGGACGGCGACGGAGTTTCGTAGGGAGCGTGAGAATGGTGGGTTTAAACCTCCGGTGAGGTATTCTACACCCACTTCCGTTGCTTGTTTGACGAAGAAATGGCCGGTGCAAGGTGTTACCTGTCATAAAGATATGGAGAGGGCTCGGAAGAGGAATGTGGCTGGAGAGGAGATGGCGAATGAGATAGAAGAGGGGGACGATGAGGAATCCCATGAGGACAACGACCGTGTGTTTACCATCTCCAGTAGCACTTCAAGTATAGTTCGCTGGGCCGAATCACTGTCACCTGGACCATTCTCGTCTGAATCCCAATCCGAGTGGTCCGAGAAATCGTACTGGAGCGATGATCTCTATGAGGGTATCAAATCCCCTACTAATGCCAACAGCAAAGTCGAGTCAGTTACCTCGGATCCTCATGATGTCGGAGATATGGATACGAAAGGAACTCCCTGCCAGGGTTCCGACAGTGAAGACGACTCGGACGGCGGCTCTTCTAATTCCACTAGCTGCCAATCCGGTTGTTTCGATTTCAGCTCCAATTGCAGTTCTGGCTTTAGCTCCAGCTCCGAGGGTGGCTTCAGCAGTAATAGTGATATGGATAGCGATCCAGAAAGCCCGCAAAGCCCTAGTGTCCCGGCTTTAGAGCCCCCCAGTGTTCATTGGTACTTAGGATCTGAAGATAATGAGAATCATCCGGATGGCAAATTCCCCCCAGTTTATCTTCTGGAGAGCCCTGGCGGGTACTAACACTTCTTCCAGAGGAGAGTATCACTGCCGCCACTAGCATCGACAGAACCGATTTCGGCGCGGTCGTGGACAATATCATGCTTGATATGGGTAAAGATCATATTGCCTGGACCCGTGAAGCACTCACAAATCTGCAAGCACTCATGGAAGAGTTTGCTGTAAAGGAAATGGAAGGTTATCTATAATTCCCTCTCTTCTGTTCTGTTTCACGAACTGACCGATTTGCAGCTTTGGCGATGATCTGCAAGCACCGCAATGGAGATACCATTGAACCAAAAGATAGTGAAATGCTGGGAAATTTGAGGGAGATGTGGAGGATGTATAACTAAATAATTGTTGCTTCTATTTGTTATTTGTTAAGTAGACTGCATGTTGATGTGGACAGGAAGTGAGAGTTCATGTTGTTGGAAAAGGGTTTGTGCACAGTAAATAAAATCTCTGTTGGCAACCTTCTTCATTGCCACTTGCATATTGAAGAACACTACTGTGTCTTCACAATTCCATCATCCATCGTCTGGCTTTCTCTTAACCATACTTGCAGCTTGAGCGCCACTGGCAAGAGGTCTCAAGACCCAATGTCCGAATTATGTGTAATCTGTCTCGAAAGTATCTCAGAAAGCTGCAAGGCTCTTCCATGCCAGCACTCATATGATTACATCTGCCTTCTCACTTGGCTTGAGCTACGCCAAACATGTCCTCTCTGCAACGCGACAGTTCAGATTATCGAGGTCTTTGATAAAGCTTCGCAAAAACTTATTCAGGTGTGCGCGTATACCTCACCTCACCAACGGTTCTGGATAAACTAACGAGTGAATTTCAGCATCGTGTCGAACCTCCACCACCATGTTCAAAGCCTGTCCAAAATCCCATTTCCACCTTCCGCAATCATCACCGGCGACGACGGCTTTGGAATCACCCTCCAGAACGTATAAGTACCGACATAGCAATCCTTCGCCGACAACACGTCTACCGTACAAAAATGCGCTGTCTCCATGTTGGTTCTAATCGGATCTCGCGCTTTCGAAACTTTACTCCAAGGATGCTGCTCAACGACGAAGAGTTACAATCTCGCGCGAAAATGTTTATTAGGCGAGAACTACAGGTGTTCGAGTGGACCAACGAGAATGCAGAGTTCATCCTCGAATACATCATCGGAATCCTCAAGACTGTCGATCTTAAAGCTTCCACGGGTGCGGCGGAAGATATGTTGACGGATTTTTTGGGGCGAGAAAATGCTGGTATCTTTTGCCATGAGATACATGCGTTCTTGAGGTCCCCGTTTACAAGTCTGGAGAGCTTTGATGGGTTTGTGCAGTATGAACGACCTTTGCCAACTGTGTTCGATGAGGAGGGACTACCGATTGTACCTGATAGAATTAGGAAGAGAATGTTGGATGTGGTTGATAGTAGTCGCGCGGAAAATATACGTAGAAAGAGGTGAATTCATTACGGATTCATGATGGCTTATATCGCTTTGGAATATGGTTGCACAGGGCTGGTGCCCCCGAGGAACAAGTGGACATGAACCGGACCGGCCTCGTTCCGGGACCCAATGCAGGCAGTCCCGCTACACGGAAGACTGCACAATATCAGAGCAACTTGATCCTGGATTGGTCAGCCCCAAAGCTATGTCGTTGGTGGTTGATCACAGGAGCTTACGACGTCGTTGTGCCGAGGTGGACCCCGAATTAATGTATATACATCCTTGGTGTGGAAGTTCCTGGCAGAGATTACCAATGCCAGGAGGACTGCATACTGGCGGCTTAGAATCAAGCAGGCGTTGAGATGTCCGTAAAATACTGCAGCAGGTGCATTGTTTCTCCAGGTCATGGTCTCGAGGTGCTCAAGGCGTTTGATATCGGTCAAGATTCGGTAATCCAACTGCAGGGTTGTGCGTATCAATTTGCATAAAGTAGACACCTTTTCTTTAGGAATGAGATGGGAGGGGTATCAAAGGAGGTTGATAGATAACGGTAGTCAAATGCTCTACGACCGTTCGCACCCAACAAGTCCAACCTCCCACGATAGCCATCAGAAATGACTTCAGAAACTCAAAGCTGCGTTTGGTTCTAAGGGTTAGTGGGATAGTGCTATGATATTTTATGTGCCTTCTGCTCATATTAGCTTGTTAGCCCATAAGACTTGTCTGTCGTACATAAGATGTATGTTAAGCCAAGCAAGGTTGTCAAAAATTCCAAACATGGTGCTCTATAGTTGGACATGAAGTATTCGAATTCATTCGACCAGTATTTATCTATCTTCCATACCACCTATTCGCCGGTTCAGTTCCGTCAGGGCCCGTCAATTTGGCCATGGTGATTTGGCGGTGGTGCTGTTGCTATTGACGGACTCGCCACTGTCAAGGCTGTTGGATCAATCCCAAACAACGTCGAGCATTTCACCCTGTCGACTGCAAGTGCTATTCGTCGGAGTATCGTCACTCACAGCCGTCACACTGTACAGTACTAAGTACTTAATTGAAGCGTTCTCAGGAAGACCAACGAGGAGTGTTACCAGGGTCCCTTAATGTGGACCCATTGGTGGAGTTGGCTATCATCAAAACAACCCGCAAGCCATGGAACATCCGCTCTTCGCTACTCTCTTTTCTACGTTATTCCCGCACTGCAGCTTTTCAAGTTGCGCTCAAAGTGAATTAACATGAACCATACAGTCGTGCCAGTGACGAGCGCATGCAGCAGGTCATTACCTATTATTGTTCAAGAATCTGTGGAGCGGCCCCGGTTTGGAACCTTCACGCCAGTGTCCATCCCCCCACCATCCTTGCTCCAGGGTACATAACGTGGACGAGAGCACCCCGCCAAAGCTCAGACACATCGGGATTTCATGCTCGTGCTTGTCCCTCTTCCCTTCCTGCTCGCTATTCACACTTCAGTTGCAAGATTCGCGGACATCCTCGAACGCGAAGGATTATGGCGTTACATTTCTGTGGTTCGTGCAGTTTGGGAGCTGCTCCAGACTTGACGAGTCAGCTGTGCCCCTTGTCTTTTTCACTTCTTTTCCTCGACTGACGGACAAAACCGGTGCAGCGCTGGCTACGATCTACTGATTTTACTCTTCCCTGAGCGCTTGACGTTTTTTGAACTCAATATTTGACTATTAGTCCCTTTTTGACTTATTTTTTTTTTGCTCTGAATCTCCCCGAGAAACGAGAGACTTTCGAGTGTGGTGGTGGTGTCCACATTGAGGACGCAGGCAATCTCTGTGGCAAAGAGCGAGCGATCCGGCAACAGGCGGACAGGACAGGTATTTTTCTTCCTGACTCCTGCCCTCGCCTACTCGACCTCAACACCTGGCTTGTCGTAAAGTATTGTAGCAGCTGTCTTCCGCCGCCCGAAGACGCGACCGAAAAAAGGTATGTCACTGCGCTTGTCCTCCCCCTCAGCTCCGGAATCCCATCCCATCCCTACTAAAACCCACTTGCATCATTTACGTTCTGCCGCTACCGAGATTCTGTATGGCCCGTCGCGAGTGGCTAACAAATCTTATTCGCGGCTATCAGTTACTCACTCAATTTTTTCATTCAGGCTTTCGGCACACACACACGGGCTTCTACCTACTGCATAAGCACTCGGTACGTAGTGTAGGTGGTCGCTTATAGCAAAGAAGAGAGCCGCAGAATATTGGGTGGTTCTAATATTTTTTTGGTATTTTAAACAGCAAGACATTCTGGCGATTTCAAGGTTGCTTTGGTGGTCTGGTCTCTCCAAGATCGTCTGACACCACTCAGTTTTGAACTGCGTGCGAGGCTCACTCCTGAGCTTTTTGACTTGGGTGTTTTCCAACTTTACCCCCCCGCTTCGCTCGGCCTCGATTCAGTACACACGAGACGCACGCACTACTTGTCGGAACGAGACGCTGTTGGTGGTCAGTAAACCTTTTTCCTAAACTCGTACTGTATTTGATTTGCATTCCATTGTTTATTGTCGTCTACGTCTGCCTGTCGGTCTGTTTGTCTGCCGGCACGCAGCGCTCCACCCCCTTTCTCTCTGCCTGCCCATCTTCCCCGGCCAGTGGCTCGTTATTGATTGTTGCTGCCCGTCCCTTCCCTTCTATCGCCATCTGCCTTACAAATATCTCTATCCGTGTTATCCATTGCCCATCCATCACTCGTCGCGACCCATTTTCTGCCTCTGATACATTCATTCCTTCCCACCATCCATCCACCCCATCGCTGGCGCGAGCGATCGTGTTTGAGCGCGGGTCGCTCGCTGCTCTGGATTCGTTCTCTCAGGGCGTATTAGGCGGTAGAGGTGAAGGTGGTGGAGGTGGTGGTGGAAACAGAGGTAGCGAGGGCGTCCGCTGGGTGGAGCTGCTTGCTCCTGGTTAGGGGTAGTTGGTTTTGGCGCGTGTTGGCCTTTTGCCTTCGCTGTTTCGCAACAAGACAATCTTCATCTTCACACCCACCACATCATCAACCACTTGTACTCACATGCCGGTCGGTCCAGGCCGTGCGATCGATGGTGACGACAGAGAGTTCAATTTTAAGCTAACGTTTTGTGGGGAACATCCCTTTTTCGCCGTTTCAAGAGCGCATTAAACCTCGATGTCAGTGCCGTCTGTGCCCGGTTGGCTTCCAGATCATACGGCCATCGTTCATCAAAATTCATCAGCGTCTACGTTCTCAAGCCCCGACCCCTCAGTGGGAATGCACTCGTTCGACCCCTCGGCGAGCATGCTCCAACAGTCTATCGGCGGTTTGGATCACAATCACGGTCATTTTCAGCAACAGCAACCGCGAAATCAATTGCAGAACGGCCATTCTGGACACTCCTCTCCTGGATTCCAACCACCCTCCTACAATGTGAATCCTGTCGTACCTTTAAAGCGCCCTCGACCACGCGACGACTCTATCAGCATATCGCCCCGGCTTGCTCCTCAGGGGTTGCCTCCATCACGATCGCAAACTCCTCTATCGCAAAACCAACAAATTGCATATCAGATCTATCAAAACAGTCAGCCGCAGCAACAACGACAATATACCCCTGTCGGATACACAAACTCTTCTCACCTTCACAATGTCGGCTCAGCGACCGCCAGCCCATCGCCTGTCATGCAGAACCAGCCTTTTAATTCACAAACGAATTCTGCTCCTAAACGCGTCGCGACTCAATCACCTTCTCCATTTTCTCCAGCCGCGTCGCAACAAGGCTTCATGCCTCAGGGGTCGCCACCACCTCCCAACCATACTCCACGCGTCGACACACCACAAAATGGAAACATTGGTTATTCGCAAGCTTATACCCAAGGATTTCAATCTCCTGTGCCGACTACTTCAGCATCGCCGGTAAATGTGCCAGTATCTGGGATGATGCATGCTCAAATGGTCTATGCAATGCAAGCTAGACAGCAACAACAGCAACAACACCAGCAGCAGCAACATCAGCAGCAACAGGTACGGTTCATGCAGCAACAGCAGCAAGCACAACAACAACATGCGCAGCAGCAATTACAGGGAATGGGTGGCCAGGGGGGCCCGATGAATACGTTGCAAATGCATCCTCAGACGGGTGCAAACACGATGGGACCGAATTCAAATCAATTGCAACGCCCCCCGATGCAGCAGAATTCCATAGGCTCAGGTCAACGACCTACCGATCCAGCTCAGTTTATGAGGACTTTGCAAGATTTTATGGCAAAACGTGGAACGCCTATAACAAGCACCCCGTACATCGGGAACAAGCCAGTGAATCTTGTGAATCTTTATGCAGTTGTGCTCAGGCTCGGCGGATCGCAGCGAGTACAGATGGAGAATAAGTGGTCGCATGTGTGTGTTACCTTAGGATTTCCTTTAGAAACGTTCCCTATGGGCGCAGACGAGATGGCAGAAACTTTCAAGCAATATCTCGCTCCTTATGAGGAGGCCTGGCTGCGAAATCAGAAGGAGAGCCGGCAAAAGCAGATGGCTATGCAACAAGCACGACAAAACCAACAGAACCAGTCTCCGCATCCAGGACAGCAAAGAGCTAGTTCTAACGGGCCTTCTTTGCAGCAGCCACCGAGACCGCAACAAGGACCTCCAAGGCCCATGCAGAATGTCCAACACCGACCCCCTATGCAAAACGGCTACGGGCCTCAGTCACAACTCTCGCGCCAATCAACACCACACCAACCCCCGACGACACCGAGTAGATTGCCGATAGACGCGACATCACCCCAAGGTCATATCGCTCCGCCTGGGTTTCCGATAGGTAAACCGGCAGCACCATCATCCGAATCAGCATATTCTTTGGCAACACCAGCTACTCCTGTAAGAGATACATCATTCAACCCGAAAGTGAGGGTACTCGACACACATGGAGGGCTTGATGTACGGGTGATGAACCAATTGGGTGGGGAAGTGTTATTTCACAGACCTACAGTGCCGACATACCACGAGCTAGGTCTTATCGACATACATGCGTTGACTATGATGTTGAAGTCCGGCATCACTGCAGAGATAAGAGTTGCATTGGATACCCTAGCAACAGTCTCAGTCGAAGCCCGTCAATCAATTGCTTTGGAAAGCTGTGAAGATCTGTTAGAAGCTCTGGTTGATGTTGCCGAGGCTCAAGTAGAACTTTTAGGAGAACATGCACCTGAAGGAGCCGAAATAATTTCGCTAATGGCTTATGAGGATGTTCTTAGAGCCTGCCGTGCAGAAAGAGATACCTTGCTCGAGGTGTCCCGGTTTGGTTCGTCGGAGCACGAGCTCGAACGAGCAACAGATAAGCTTATATGCACGACAACCATTCTACGAAACCTTTCATTTTTCGAATCGAATCATAATGCGCTAGCTGGACCGAGTGTTGTGCGATTCGTTTCCGGCGTAATCGAGCGATTGGGAACCTGTCCGCTGTTCCTACGATCATACACAAATCTATTGGACTTTATGAAGGATATAATCATTTATCTATCTAACCTTTCACACGCAATTGTACTTCCGAGTGAGGACGAGGCACTCAATCTTTTGCACTTGATTTTGGCATTTGCCCCGCAACCGCTTCCCCACATTTCCGGTCGGGAGGCTGTAATGTTTACATCTTATTCGCCATCTGTTCACCGCTACCTTCCTCCAGCTGTCGATACTCTTGCCAAACTACTGGCACGAGACGATCCGAATCGAGCATTCTATAGAACAATATTATCCGAGTCTAACACCAATCTGCCATACGATCTTCTTACTCGCTCGTTTGCCCTCGCGATATCACCAATTCCTGATAACAACCGAACTATGTTACAACAAGCGGTGGAAGCCCGGAGACCTATCCTGGAACAGGGTCTGCTTGCTGCGGAGATTCTCGCGCAGATCTGTCCTGGAAATGAGCATGGCCTTGCACGGTTGTGGCTTTCATCTGAGGATGGCTTTGCACTGAGCTTACTGCGGCTGGTTTGCCTCTTGAGTCCACAAGCAAATACTATGGCACAAAGGCCGCCACGAGGAATGGATCGCGACGATTTGATGCCATTCGCACGGATAACACACCGTGGTATGAATGTATTGCGGATACTAGCTCAAAAAGCAGAAGAGATGACAGACGAGGGCTCACGGTTACCGTTAGGGGTACTGCCGAAAAAAGAGAGTCTATTGGGAGCATTGTTGACTGTTCATATTGACGGGACGATTGTGAAAGAGTTGTGTAGTTATGCTGGACTGGATGACTGAAAGAGGGATGTGTACGAGAAAATGGGTGGCAGTCTTTGGGATTGTACGGGATTAAATAGTAGTAGGGATGGCGTAAGGTTATCGGTTGAAATGGGTTTTCTCTTGCATTCTGTATAAAAGGTGAACTTGCGTTATGTCTATGTTATGCTATGTTGCGCATTGGATCCCATTGTTTTACATCGTCTGGTTGTTTTTCCTTTGCTGAGAGTATGTTGTTCTCTTCAGTTCATGTGGAAATTAAGTATTCGGTTTCGATTCCTCTTGTTGCTTTGATGTTTGTATTTTACTTTTGAGAGGGGCATTCTTTCCTATCAGTTTTGATTTCCATGGGGTTCGTTCCTAGGGGTGTTTTATCGCTTTTTTGTACAAATAAATGGGAGAGACTCGGCTACATATCAAAGCAATATCAAAGCAATAGTTATCTTGAGGTGTGAATGAACACCGTCTGGCTTCACATACCCTTTGGACAACAGCCTGCCTTATTACAATGAATTAAACCACACCACCAAATCCAGCTCAGAACTTCTGTTCGGATAGAAATTTCTCAACTTTCTTCTTCCAGTGTCCCTTAATGATGACATGTCTCGTCAGGTGATTGACAAAGATCCTGTCCTTCTCTAAATTCAATTGTGCCATCAGTTGCTCCCGTAGCGCGTCCGCATTGCCTTCTACTTTGCGTATCCTAGTCTGCAACATATTCCCTCCCCGCTTGGCTTCCTCATATACTGGAAAGTTTTTAGACTTGCTCCGGTGGACAAAGTAGGGCAGTGGTATAGCGGTAGCTAGGGAATGTAGGTGTTAGTCGGCGCGGTGTGGACCTTGCTGCGCAATGTTTGAGTGCTGGTCTACCTTCTATAGCCTGTCGAAGAAGTGTTGAGGTGGAGAAGGAACGCGGTTGGAAGATGGCAGGCTGATGGAATAGCCGGAGAGATAACCGGACGGCGGATGAGAACATGTTGTAGCTGGCACTGAAACACAACGGTAGTGGCTAGGAAGTTGAAAGGCTGGCGGCGGCGGCGAGCGAATGTTGGAATTTTGGATGCATGCGAAACTGAAAGTTCATGGATGCTGCCAAGATATTCACGCGACACTAAACCCAACTTTGTCGTCGGCTATTAGCCGCGTGCCAAGAAGACCGATCTGATCTGATAAGAGCCACTCACTGGCGAGAAAGACAGTCAAGTCATCAAAGTTGAAATCTCCACCCCGCCCAATTTCACCCAAGCCCCACACCGACTATTTTCTTCCCACCCGCATCCGATCGCTGTCGCCCCCCAAAAACCGACGGCACCGGTACGATTCAACATGGCTTCCGAAGCCCCCATCGTTGATACGGCAGAGCTTGTGCAAAAATACGATCTCACGCCGAAATTGATTCCCAATCTCGACCGGCACTTGATCTTCCCGCTTCTGGAGTTCCTCGATAGCAATGAGTCGTTTTCGCACGAAGAGATGCTCCAGAGCAAGTACGACTTGCTCAAAACCACAAATATGACGGACTTTGTCTCGGACCTGTACAAAGAGATTCACAACACCGACAATGTTCCCGAAGAGTTCGCTAAGAAGAGGGAGGTTGTGTTGGAGACTTTGAAGAGCTTGGAGGAGGGGAGCAGGAAGGTTTTGGATCTCTTCGATGACGCCGATGTTGTCAGCAACTTGCGATCCGATAAGATGCAGAATATGAAGTACTTAGAGGAAAACCATGGGGTATGCGTCCGCTAGATGCTGGCGTCGGGAGACTAATAATGTGCGGTGGAAAAGGTTACGCACGATATGGTCAACGTTCTCTTTGAGTATGGACAGCAGCAGTTCAGCTGTGGTAACTACGTAGTGGCCTCCGACCTGTTGTATCAGTTCAGAATCTTGGTGGGTTTCTCGGCTGCCATAGGCATACTTTGAATCGAGCGCTGATATCCGATGCAGTCAACGGATAGCGAGAAGACTACTCAGGCCACATGGGGTAAGCTTGCCTGTGACATCTTGAGGACTGAATGGGAAGCTGCTATGGAGGAAGTAACCAAGGTCAAGGACCTCATTGAGCAGAAGGTAGTGCTTGTCTCTCAGCCCGGGATTACCCATGCTAATATATATTTCCGTAGCTTTACAACAACCCTCTTGCTCAGCTGCAGCACCGAACATGGTTGATTCACTGGACTCTTTTCCCCTTCTTCAATCACGACCCAGCCCGTGATACACTCATCGAACTTTTCTTCTCACCTGCCTTTATCAACACAATCCAGACTTCTTGCCCATGGATTCTCCGTTATTTGGCTGCCGCCGTTATCACAAACCGCAACCGTAACCGAAATGCTGGCCAGTACCAAAAGCAGCTAAAGGATCTTGTGCGCGTCGTTAAGCAGGAATTGTACGAGTACCAGGACCCTATCACAGAGTTTGTGACCGCGTTGTGCATCGACTTCGACTTTGAGGAGGCCCAGCGAAAGTTGGGAGAGGCAGAGGAGGTTCTCAAGAGCGATTTCTTCTTGGTCGCCACTGCGGAAGCGTTCGTTGATTCTGCACGACATCTCATCTCTGAGAGTTATTGCAAGATTCACCAACGGATTGATATCAAGGATCTGGCTAAGAGACTGAACTTGAGCCAGGATGAGGGCGAGAAGTGGATCGTCAACCTTATTAGAGATACCCGGGTGGATGCGAAGATTGACTACAAGGAGGGAACAGTGGTGATGAACCACCCACCACAGTCAGTATACCAACAGGTTATTGAGCGGACAAAGGGAGGGTTTTTCCGGACACAGGTCATCACTGCGGCGGTTTCAAAGGCTTAATTCAAAAAAGGACAGGGGTAGATTTTGCTCGGTTGCTAATGGTTGTTTCGTGTCTTTCTTTTTTCTTTCTGCGCTGGTGCTTTTGACGGGCTGGGATTTGTGTCTTTTTTTTCTTGTAAGCATCTGCTCTTTGGTGCACTAGATTAGGGTCCAAAAGTCACGGTTGGTATTTACGGATTCTGGAGGTTGGAGACAGAGTTGTGATTGTACCTATGAGAGCGTGAACTCCCCAAAGGCTTTTCTTTGCCCACATTTAAATGCCAGACGAAGTGCCCCAACCGTGATCTTTTCAGATAGCCCAACCCTCAATGGCATCAAGAGCGAACAATTGGATGTGGAAAGACGGGACACTGCATTCTTCCGAAACAACGGGAATGCCTGTGGATTAGTTATCACGTGGTGGGCACTCGAGGCGTCGTTGCTCTGACAACACTAGTATTTCTGTGAAATTGAACCTCCCCTGCTTCATGAACTCCTCGTTTCTCTTTGTCCGTTGTACTCTACACCAAGTATCCTACGAACATCAACAGCAACCTCCCGTGGCGAGGCTCCCCCCATTGGACTCTTCCACGTTCTTTTGGGTCTTTCGTCACTTCCCAGCCAACCTTCAAGCGCCGTTACCGACATCATCAACAATAACAGCAACACTATGGCCTCCACGCCAACAAACACCAGCCAGGTCCGCATTGTGGCGCGGATAAGGCCGGTCATCGGGTCGGAGATCGAAAAAGATGTTGTCGTCATGTCGGAAGGAAATTTAGTCTCCATGCCTAATCCTAAGAATGAAAAGGAGACCTTCTCGTTTCCGTTCCATGCGGTTTATGGGATGGAGAGCGACCAGGCGCAGATATTTGCTGAAGGTGAGGAACTCCAGGCGAGACGTGTTTATAAGAGGGGGAATTAATTTACTCCACAGTCTCACCAACATTGAAACACCTCTTTAAGGGAAACGACGTAACCATCTTTGCGTACGGTGTCACTGGATCGGGGAAAACACACACCATGAAAGGCAACAGAGCAGCGGCAGAACGAGGGATTATTCCAAGATTATTGACAGCTATCTACCGACGCGGGAAAGACCTCGAGAAAAAGTCGAATGGAGAAACATCAGTGAGCGCCATCATGAGCTACTACGAAATTTACAATGACAAAGTATTTGACCTATTTGAAGCGCCCCAGAAGCGCACGTTGGGTGGGTTGCCGCTCAGAGAGCAGAATGGCAAGACGCATGTTGTCGGGCTGTCGGAGAAGGAGATTTCTACACTGAAGGAGTTCGAGACGTTGTATGACATGGCGAATTACAATCGCACTTCGAGTGCGACCATGCTCAACGAAACCAGTTCGAGGAGTCATGCGATTATTTGTGTAAGAGTTGAGATCAGGAATAATGAGACAGGGGAGGCAAAGATTGGCACTGTGAGCTGTATTGATTTGGCGGGGAGTGAAGATAATAGGCGGACAGCGAATGATAAGGATAGGATGGTTGGTAGGTTGATATTTATAATCTGGAAGAAGGAAATGGTAGCTAACTTGGGTTAGAGTCGGCAAGCATTAACAAGTCGCTGTTTGTGCTGTCTCAGTGTGTAGAGGCAATGACAAAAAAGCAGAACCGGATCCCATATCGAGAGTCGAAGATGACCCGCATATTGAGTCTTGGTCAGAACAATGGCATGACTGTCATGATTCTCAACCTCGCCCCCACAAGAAAGTTTCATCAGGATACACTCAGCGCCCTCAACTTTGCAAACCGTGCAAAGACGATCGAAGTGAAAAATGATTCTCTACCTGTCCCTCAAGTTTCACGGAACCTATCTACGGTAACTGGTGCGCCTGTTCGTGCCTTTGGGATGAACAAAACGTCCAGCACCCAGAATCGGCCATTGCCATCGGACACACAAAAGAAAACGCCAAAAGATTTACTAAAACCTTCCAAATCATCCCAGAGAGTACCCTTATTATCTCGGCCCTTGGGTACGCAAAGCAATGGAGTCAAGAAACCCCTCAGAACTTCGGATCCAAACAAGATACGGCGGGGAAATGAGAAGGAACTCGACATCGAGAACATTGTAGAAAAGAAAGTGGAAGAGATTCTTGCAGCGCGAGCCCTCAACGAAGCATCAACCGTGCATCCACCGGCACCAGATATGAACGAACAAGTCAATAAAAGATTGGAGTTGCTTGAGAAGAAACTCGAGAAGAAGGCAGATGCACGGGCGGAGGGTCTCACGTATCTTGTGCTTGCAAAGCAGCATGCGCAGCGTGGTGAAGACTTTGCGGCCTTATCAATGTATCGACTAGCACTCGGCTACTTTCCAGACAACGAAAAGCTTATGAAGAAGATCTCGGATTTAGAACAAAAAAGGAAGAATACGGCTCACCAATCTACACCACCACCTGCTGTCACAAAATCAAAGTCGAAGAAGGCATTTGCAGTGTTTATGGATACGGAATCACCCGAGCGGCCACCAAAAAGGGCTCGATCAATGAGTACCGGTAGCTACACTGTCGAGCAATCGCCACGAACACGGCAGCTATTGCATATCATAAACTCGGAAAATGTCGAACAGATCATGCAGTTGAAGGTCTGCAATCCCTCTGTGGTTATGACAGTCGAACATATGCTAACCAATTCTTTAGGGGGTTGGGAGAAAACGAGCCGAAGCATTAGCTCAACATGTACGAGAGATCCGAGAAAAGAATGACGATTTCCCGGCTATTCGAGACTTGGAAGACCTGGGAATCATTAAGGGGATTGGAACCAGCATGGTAGATAAAATGAGGAGCGGTATTATTGCATAACCCCCCCGATTGTTTCTCTCGTGCCCAGTGGTGGCAAAATACATTTCGCGCTATGCGAGCTTGCGAGCACGTGCCTAGACAAACTGGACGGGCACGAGAGAAGTTGAGGTACTATGGCGAGCATTAAGGTACAAACGTACTTCGTCACCGGGCAGTTGTGGTTCGTTAAAATTCTTTTTCTCACCAATATTCGCTATCACTTTGGATATTTTATATGGGCATTCGTTATCCAGAAGGTGTTACTTGAAGAACTCCCATTTTAAAGTTTTGGTTTTCATCTATGGAGCATAGTGTTGCTGCGTGTATATATTTTCCTTTTTTGTGTATGCTTTTAACATAGGAGTCTTTGGTGTTGTGTAAGCATTTTATTTGCTTTCTCAGAGTTTGGATTCTATTTTGTGTACTGTTATAATAGTACAACCACATACTTCTCAATACTTCCGAACTTTCGATAGTGATATATATATTGATATGGAGAGCTAGAGTAATATATCCACAGGCATTGTGATAATTCGCCATGTCGAAGGAGACCAAAGCTGTTCGCACAGGAGGTGATTCTGGTATGATTGGAAAGGACCCGAAGATTATTTCAAGTGGAATAAGGGCCTTTTGGATGGATATTTCTATGCGCTGGAGAGGATGACCTTGTATAAGAGTACGATGAAAAGATAGTAGATGGTTGGTCAATTGGAAAGCTATGGATTATGGGATTATCTACGATGTTATAATGATAGCTGAATTTGGTATGCTTCCAGAAGGGCCAACGGAATATTGCTACTCTAAACGAATGCCAGTGATCATGATAGGATTGTTTACCGAGATGATTACTGCTTGGGGTGGATCATATAGGGGGTGGATCATCTACTCATGTCGCCGATAAGTCCCTGCCGCACGTGATTTCAGGGTTAGGGGTGTAAATATCGCAGGTGGCACAATTCCAAACAAGGTTCATCAAGAGAAATTCTCTAGCATGGGAAATGTGTAATCCACTGTATTCACATCACTATAATCCACAGTGGTAGATATTTACTCGTTCTTTAGTGGAAAATTACAGTGTTCAAAGATGCACACCTAACCCCGAAATCACGTGCGGTAGGGACTTATCGGCGACATGAGTATAGGGTGATGTGTTTTACAAATTGTCTTATATGTGTTCTTAGGAAGGTCCGTGATCTCATAAGCATGTATAGTACGGCTCGTTGTCTCGTTATCTTGCACATGTTTCTTATACTGTCCCTTATCTATGAAAACCTGCACAATGATCTTCTGCAGCCTTTCAGTGTGCCGAGTTGTATCCCTGGACCAGATAGGGATCGAGAAATACAATATCTCCAACCCCAGGATTGCCTACCTCGCCGCCCGCCTTGAAAATCCGCTCCCGCCCAATCGATCAAGAGATATCTCCGGCGAGCTTTGTTCTATTACGCAGACAATGTTCATTTCGATCCATATCGCAAGGGAATAGGACCACAAACATGGTTGTTCAAGTGTGCTACGTCATTGGATGTCACTTCACGGACTCTCGGTCCACAGCTATCCCAGTCCCAAGCTTATATCCTGGGACGGAATCTTGGGTCTCATTTGATGCCGAAGAACTTGGCAGGAATAAGCCGAGCCACCCCCCGCACACAATCCCCCCCGGGAACTGCGGAATCCGGAGCCTGTCTGAACAAATAATCGAGCTTTCCACTAGAGGATCGCATGGAAAGGTTCCCCTCGGCATGAAGGTTCGTCCGAATCGCGGTCGTGAGCACATTGCTTTGAGTCTACAGACTAGTGCTGGCCATGATCCGGCTACCGATCGGTTTTTGACTGCATGGCAACCCTAGCCCAAGCTAGCGACGATGATATCGACATCACTCACCAACTCCCTGGGTCCAAATCGGTCACCCCCAAGATTGATATTTGCCTGAAAGTTGGCGCCCATACCCAACTCGCTCGCAGTAGAGTAGAGTGGGGCGCCGGCGTTCGGTAGACGTTCTATCGCCGTGTCACCAGTCCCATGTGGACGAGGGGCTGTGCTAGGCGTACCGGAAGTGGAGTCGAGCACAAAGTACTGGTACCTGCCTTGTGGATGCGATACGCTACTTACCAAGTGCTCTCTGCATCTCGCATCTCACCTCTCCATAATACGGGTTCAATAATTCCCCACCCACTTCATGTTCCGTGCAGCCACTTATAACATCCGCTGCCACTACAACAAATTTCTCGACGCCACCACCTTTACCTCCCCGCACTCCACATTTTGGAAAATAAATCTTGTTCGCTCAACAAACCGCAACCCTCGCAGCAATCGCAGCAACAGCAATAGCTTTGGTCGAAGTGTCCTGTTCTGTGCAGCTCCAATCGCGCTAGCGCTTGCTCTCGGGGTGAATTGTCAAGAGAAGCAAGAACAGGCCGATCAAAACCGAAACTCATCATCATTGCGCATTTGGCCTTTCCCGTCATCATCCCCATCCCCAACACCAGCTGTTGCCGAAGAGGAACCATCGAATACCGCCGCTGAAATGACCACTAGCCCACCAACAGCTATCGCGCCTGGGAGATCAGAAACTTTAACGCCTGAGGAGGAGGAGAAATTGAAGGAGCTGTGGAAGGTAGTCTTAAAATGTTTTGGAGTAGCCGGCGATGATTCGACGACTACATCTAGAGCTGATACTCCGGCTGTATCTGTAACTCCAGCTGTATCTGGCACGGTTACCTCGACTGAGACCAACGGAATAGAGAAGAAAAAGACGTCGCCGCTCGGTCGTCTATTGTCCAGGCGAGAGAAAAACCCTGCTCCCGCTCCCGCTCCTACTGCTGCTGCTGCTGCCACTCCTGCGGTGAACGACCTAGACGATAAATATGGCGCCAACAAGGATTATCAGGCTGTGCTGGCGTCGCAGACACCAACGGAACTGAGAGATGCCTTTTGGGCAATGGTCACATGTGATCATCCAGATGGATTATTGCTACGGTTTTTGAGAGCCAGAAAATGGGATTTTGAAAAGGCGCTGGTGATGATGGTTGCAACTATGCATTGGAGAATCAAGGATATGGATGTACGTTGAACACCTTCCCGATGGTTCCCATGTAATTCTGAAATTCTGATTGGTTTAGGTCTCGGGGGTTGTAAAAGCCGGAGAGAGTGGGCCGTTGGCGGCTGGCGATGAGGAATTCATGAAGCAGCTGCGGATGGGGAAGAGTTTTCTTCATGGCACGGATAAGGACGGACGCCCGATATGTTTTGTCCGGGTTCGCCTCCACAAACAGGCGGACCAGAGCGAACGGGTTTTGGAGAGATTTACCATCTATACTATGGAGACAGCGAGGTTGATGCTGAAAACTCCTGTGGATACCGCATGTGTGTTGTTTGATATGACAGGCTTTTCTCTGGCTAACATGGTTTGTCGCCGCCGCGGGGTTGTTTGCGGGGGAGCTGTATTGATAGATTCTACAGGATTACGCCCCGGTCAAGTTCATGATTAAGTGTTTCGAGGCCCACTATCCAGAATCACTCGGAATATGTTTGGTTCATAAGGCACCCTGGGTTTTCCAAAGTATTTGGGTACTTAAAAACTGACACCAAAACTCCCGAAGTTAATTTGCTTCTAACACGAAATTTCTTCTCTACAGAACATTATCAAAGGTTGGCTTGACCCCGTCGTAGCCTCCAAAATACACTTTACGAAGACCACCGAAGAGCTTGAGCAGTTCATTCCTCGCTCGCATATTATCAAAGAGATAGGCGGCGATGAGGACTGGGAATACACCTACGTCGAGCCTATAGAAGGCGAAGATGAGGCGTTAAAGGACACCGCGCGATTGGCAAGTCTGCAATCAGCACGGGACGCTGTGGTGGAAGAATACGAGCAATTGACACGAGAATGGATTGCGGCGGCGGCCGGGAGCGAAGAATCAAATGGGAAGAAGAACAAAAGGAATGAACTGGCAAAGAAGCTAGCGACAGGTTATTGGGAAATGGATAAACATTTGAGGGGAAGGACGGTGTACGACCGTACAGGTGTCTTGGGACCGGATGGGTGTGTGAACTTCTACCCAAAGAAACCGGAGCTACCAAAGATGTCAGACAGCGATATAGATTGATCGATCTAGACTAGATAGATGTGTGTATTTGGGTTGTTTTGAGGGTATATCGTATACGTACAAGGCTGGTCGGTCGGCTGGCTAAATTTCTTTATTTCCTACTCGTTTTAAAAGTACATAACCATACTTAAGTAAGTACCGAATGTCTTTTGTTGGGCGTAGAGTGTTTAGTTTTTGTCTACAAGATTCATGATGTCAGGGCTGATGCTTCCCCGCTGCACACCATTATATCTCCACCTGTGGAGCCGAACCCCACATTTACCTACCAGATAAACCTCGTATCAACAGCCAACATCTCAAACACCCCCAAAACAACAAAATGTCAACCGCAGCCTGTATCTTCTGCAAAATCATCAAGGGCGAGATCCCATGCTTCAAGGTTCTCCAAGCTCCCCACCCTCTTACTATATCGCTCGGCCTAGTTCCCTGGGCTAATGGAACAAAACAGCTCTATGAATCCGCCAAGGTCCTCGCCTTCCTCGACACCCAACCACTCTCGAAAGGCCATGCGGTATGTCCTCCACTCCTCCATCCCTCCTACTAATCCCTCCAACTGACGCTGGGGGGTAATGGGACAGCTCGTAATACCGAAAACGCACGGCGAAAAGCTCCACCATATCCCAGACGACGAGCTATCCGAGCTCCTGCCTATTGCTAAGAAACTTGCGCTCGCAGTAGGAGTAGAGGACTACAATTTGCTACAGAATAATGGCCGAATTGCACATCAAGTAGTGGATCATGTCCATGTGCATATGGTAAATGCTCTCTCCCCGCAAGAGGAACGAGTGAGATCGGGTGCTAATTGGACGTTTTGTGTAGATTCCCAAGCCCAACGAGAAGGAGGGATTGAGTGTAGGTTGGCCGGCACAGAAGACGGATATGGATAAGCTGAAGGTTCTGTTTGAGGAGCTGAAGTCTAAGATGTAGAGGTTAGGGTTTGTGTCGAAAGTGCAGTTTCTTTGGCTGTTAGCAAGACTACCTATAGATATCTTGCAAGTTGAATACATATCGAACTTGAGATTAAAGATAGTGGTTACGTGGGGGGGATGTGGGACAAGGCGTCATATATTTCTTTACTTGCTTCGAAGATTAATTTTTTTTGCTTGCAAGAAAAAACAAGCAACGGGGAGCCAAAACGTCACTTGGCAGAAAAGCTTGGCATTGGTGTCAGTGCTTCCCCAGCCATCTCAACGTCCGTTCTCCAGCACATCAAAACTCACATCCGATCCAGGCTTTTTGTGTCCTCCATACTTTATACCCCCCCTCCCATAACGAAACGAGGACAAAAAACCATCACAAGCATCGTAACAGAAATAGACAAAAATCATGCAGCGAAGAAACGGAATCTCCCCATCATCAGCATCTTCCGATGAGGCACTGCCGAAAGGTACGTGGTTGGATATCAGATCGGGGGGGAATCGAACTTATTCTGCGTTTAACCCCTGTTTGCCTTGTTACGGAACCATCGTGGAAGGAGTCCGGGGCGCGACGACGACGCGCAGGATCGATAGTATGACGGAAAGGAATACGAACTGACGGTTGTATAGGTACCGACGACTTGCGGAAACTAGATAACCTGGCTTCGGACGACCGACATTTCTCGATGATACGGTACGGGATGACAGTTGGTTCCACGGTTTCGTTTCGAAAGCTGATTCGAAGGGTTCTAGAGAACTTCACATGGCCGACTTGATCACGGAACTGAACGGTTCGTGAATGCTATTTACTCTCGAACCTCTCTCCCCGCTGACGCACAGGGGTGGATGATTAGGTTTCTGTGGGGCAATGAGTATCTTCTCGTCTCTCCGCTACTGTCTCGGTGCTTCCGATGACCTGAGCCAGTTATACCTTGCAATGGTATTCATGCCGTTTGGGTTGTTCTTTGATTTTATGGATGGCAAGGTTGCACGTTGGAGAAAGAAGAGTTCGTTAATGGGTCAAGAACTTGATTCATTGGCCGATTTGGTATATCTGGCTCTCTCCCTCTCTATTTATCCTTTCACCCCTCCCGCTTCCTATGGGGTGCATAAACTAACATCGCCCCCCCTAAGATCTCCTTCGGCATGGCCCCTGCTGCCTGCGCCTTCGCCCTCGGATTCCGCACATTCTTAGACACCATCCTCCTCACCTTTTTCGTTCTCTGCGGTCTCTCTCGTCTCGCGCGCTTCAACGTAACGGTACAATTGCTCCCCAAAGACGAAACCGGAAAGAGCAAGTACTTTGAAGGCACCCCGATTCCGACTACATTATCGATTGTATCCCTGATGGCATTCTGGACGAGCAAAGGTTGGATCCTTGAATCCATCCCTCTGGGTACCATAGGAACAGGACTCCTCGAGTTCCATCCCGCTGTGTTAGTATTCTGTGCGAGTGGATGCGCAATGGTTTCGAAGAGTATTCATATCCCGAAAATGTGAGACTTTTTTGAACATGAACAGACGGTAAGCCGTTGAGGGTTTTTTGTTTCCTTTTTCTACGAGAAAGTGCCACGCTTTCTCTAGATGATGTTATCTGTGTACTATGTGTGTAGTTCTTTTTTTTTGCTCCCCGTCGCATTGGAAGGGTGGGTGGGGGCGTTATATCTCATCTTCTTTTCTCCTTGTTCAACACTACATTACGGCATCTTTTTTTTTCTCCCATCTCTATTTTTCGTCGTTGTTCTTTTCTGGCGGCTTCATGTGAATCGAAAGGTATCTATACTGGGATAAGGGAGTGAAATGAGTGAGGAGGGGAAGAGGGGGGTCGGCGGAAGCGAGAAAGCGGGGGAAGCATGAAGAGGAGGAGAAAAAAAAGCAGGCTGTTGTTGTTTTGGCTCAAATGAATATGAGAAAGTCTAACCAATATATACATCCGATGACATCCGTACCTTGTGTGTGCATTGCCCCCCCAGCACAGCCCCCGTTAAGCCCTCGCTAAAGATATTATTTTCATTAAGAATCGAAAAAATAATTATTGGATTAAAAAAAGCCTTTGAATTTTGAACACACACGCACACACACAACGTACAGAGATACAAAGACCCATTCAAGCCGTCCTTCCAAATGAAACTATATTCTACAAAAAAATCAGGGTCTCATGAGCCAAAAAACAGCTAGTAGGGGGTGGGGGGAGGAGGTTTTTGTGTTTTACATACATCCCCCAAAGGAATGACAGGAATCAGAGGGGGAGGGGGGGAGAGCGGGGGGATTGTCTAGAAGGCTATATATCTTTCTCTCACCTGTTGTTCCCTCTCAGGACCAGCCAAAGAGAGGAAAAATGACAAGGTAAGGAAAAAAAGTAGTAGCACTATGAGATGATGATGAAAAGACCACAAATAAACGCCTTGGTGATAAAACCACAAGAGAAAAAAAAGGGACAGAGACAAGAGAAAAGAAAAAGATAATGAGTGACACGGAATGATTCGGCCTCGTTCGAGTCACCCAAAAGATTAAGTAGCCTAGTAGCCTCTCACCATATCAAAAAAAAAAAGCTGAAGTGCACAAACAACCCTCTCTCACACATCAGTTTAAGGGAAAATATTGACCCTCCCAAGCACATCGTTAAAGAAAGGAAATAGGAACCGCGAAGCTAAAGAAATGAAGCCCTGGGAGAATACTTCTAATATACGCTATAAACGTTCTCCCTGAACTGATGATACCCAGCTAACAAAAAAATAGAAACAGGTATAGAACCAAAAGTGGCATTTCAAAAATGATATGGCAAAAAATGTGCAAGGAAAGGCTCAACAAGAAAAAGGGTATAGACGAATAAAGGCAGGCTACTTCGTGGTATCTCATTCTCCCCATCCCCTGCTTGCCAATCTGCAAAATAGCCCAAGCTCGTTCGTTCACGTGATTCGATATCAATATGGTATGTCGCGAGGAATGGCAGAATAGCAAAAGGTATTGGTCGAAAAGGTAACACAAGGAAACCGGTCCCCTCCCCCCGAGGTGAAATCTGTCTTGATATCCAAGAAGTCCCTCTCGTCCCGTGGGGTTTAATCGTCACGACCCAATTATTTAACCATCAGGATTCGTCACCTAAGGTAAAGTCAGTCCACAATATCAAGTTAACCTTCAGTTTGGTCAACGCGCCTTAAGGATTCTCCTCGAGTAGTCTTGGTTGTCTGCAATACTTCCGACTGAATCCCTCTTCTGCACCATACCTGGGTCAAGTCGGTGGTCTGATGCTGGCTTTTGGGTGAATCCTCTAACAGCAGCAGACTTTCGGTACTCCTCCTCAACCTTCTGCCTTCTTCGCCTTCTAAGGAATATCCAAACGCCCACACCAAGTCCAATGATTGCAAGGACTCCTACGACAGCACCAGCTGCAACGCCGGTCTTATTAATCGGACTTGGTTCTGGAGTGGCTGTGGCTGAGGGGTCCGTAGTAGCAGCAACAGCAGGAACAGTACTCGATGGTCCTAAACTCTCAGTACTACACCCAAGATGATATATGAATAATATGACGGTTCTCACCTAAACTAGAGGAGCTTTTTGTCTTTGATGCGCTAGAAGCTGATGATGCTTCCGTATCCATATCAGGGTTCTGGTCGAGTCCAGTAACATACACCGAAAAGTATTCTCCTAACCGACTACCACCTATATAGAGCGTCAGTACCATGTTGTAAACAGAACCGTTGGATACCAACAAGTCTCTGTAGAGAAACCACCACATGGCTGTTTGCATTTGGCATCTTCAACTTTAAACGCAATGTTGGGTAATTTCTGTCCGCAATAACAATCCGTTCCCTTGGTCATGGCCATAACCCCATATCCAGGGTCCTTCACACATTCTGTTCGACATGCTCCGCGAGCCATAAAAGTGTCCTTCGTAATATGCTCTTTCATCGACCCAGCAGTGGAATAACACGCATAGTACACCGCATCTCCCTCCGCGGAGACAACATGGGCGCAACCAGCTAGGGCGACTAGCATAATCGAATGTAGCGCCTTCATCTTGGTCGATCGAGAATTCGCAGGTGAAATTGACAAAGACTGCGAACGGAGGCGCGGGAAAAATCGGTGGTTTAAATTTGTAGACTACCTGCGATAATCGAAAGAAACGGTCGGTCGGTTAGTAGAGAAATAGAAGACGTGGTTTGTGATGGTTGTGATTTGTGATCGATACTAATGGCAGCAAGCAAGGGGTAAATTGCACGTTTGATGATGCGCAACGACGGCGAAGCAACCACATTGAAAACACCTTTAGAAGAGATTTTATGTATGCAACTTACTGAGAATTTAGATGATCATTCACTCGTCAAAGAAAGGGTTTTCGAAGTCCAGACGAGGAGCTCCGCCGGCTGGGAGAAACGGAATTGACTGGCCCTCCTCAATTATTGCCGATTGATTGAGACGAGTCGGGGGTGATGGCTGTCGGAACAATGTGCTGGTGTGAAGGGGAAGGAGGGGACTTGCAAATTTGGTGCAGTCGGATGACTGAGGGGGGAGGTGAGAGTTTCGAAGAAGTGGTGGAACGGATATGGTGGGTGTGTTGGGTTCCGTTAAGGGAAAAGGGACGGTGTGATGCTGACAGGGGGGGGCAGTGGTGAGGAGAGTGAAGCAGGGAGAGGGAGCGTGGCAGGGAGGAAGGGAGGGAATGCAGCAGGCGGTCAAAATGGCCGAGAGAAACGCCTCCTCGAATTTCGCACGCCTTTCCTATCCGTTCCTTTGCGACAAGTAGATTCCAACAATATGATAGGGCGGTATGGATATGGATGTGAAGCGACAGTGACAGCAGCAGCAGCAGAGTGAATGAAGGTGGCAGTCGGTGCTGAGAACGAGCGTGGTGTCGAGTTTGTTTGCACCGAACAGAGAACAGAGAACAGAGAACAGAAAGCGCGCGGCGACAATCGAGCGAGAGCGAACGAGCGTGGGAGGGGATTGATGGATAAGTATGGATATGGATGGATGGCGATGAGTCTGCAGCACCCGTGGTGGAAGGAGAGATGCCAGTAAGCGTTCGGTGCTTCCGTTTTCGTACTGGCGGGTGAAACAACAACTCAATGTAGGATGTCACTCTACCTGTTAAAGTACCTCTACACAGAATACGTATGCCTCCTTATGTACCAGTACCAACCTAAGTACTATGTACTCTATCAATATTAATATACGAGAATACCAAATGCTAGAATGCGGAAATTATTCTATCATACCATACCTCCTCCTCTACCATTGCAACCGAACGGGCCGTTATGCTAAGCGCTGAAAGACCATCACTTGCTCTCACTCGTTCATCGCACCCGCCTTTCAAAGGTTCGTCGTTGAAGGCTTGCATGCAACTGTTGTTGCTTTGTCCGTCTGGATCGCCACCGCCCAAAGCCAGTGAAACGTTTTGCCGTTTATGCGTTCATCGGGGTTTACATGTTTCGGCGTGGCTATGCAATTGAGCCGTACCGTGAAAGCCAATGAAGACGGCACTCACCATGAGAACTTCCAGCAGGAGTACTGATACTTATGAGGATAGATGAAGGCCGAAGATCTGTGCGACAAAGAAAGAAATAACCCCCTGAGATCCCACCCGCTGCCCGACTGACCTGGAATCAGCGGTTAGAGCTCCATGTGTAATCCACAACCGTGCGCACTCAGCCTTTCAATGGGGGTTATGCACTCCGAAAGGATAGCGAAACTCCCGTTGACGAAACAAAAGATGCTACATGCCTTACGCCGTTGATGGGTGACAGACTGGTATCCGACAGCTTGGGAAGTACCTACCACCGGGAGACATATGACTTTCTGCAAGAGAATTAAACAGGTCATAGATCATTCAATATGTACAGTTTCGTCGGCAGCATAAGTATGTACATATAAGCAATAATAGCCATTCCTGTGCCATCCTTTCAAGCCATAACATTAAAATCGTAAAAAAAAGCCAGCAGATCGATACAAACGCCTGATAGAAAACCGATACATTCATTCAGAAGGAACCCATCCAGAAGCACAAAATAAACCAACAAACTCTCCTACTCTAAAAAGTCATGAGACAAGATCACCGCCAAGCTCCATACCTAAACCAGGATTCCGTGCGGGTGGGGATCCGGAAGGCGGTACCAGTTGATCGAAATTTAGTCGTTTGCGGGCATTAGCAATAGGCGTTCCCCGTCCTACTGGCCCAAAGGCACCTTGCGCTGGTGAAGGTGTTATATTCACAAAATCTGCAAAATTGAACCCAGTTTGAGGCGTTTGAGGGCATCCGGGAGTGGACATCATGGACGAAGGCAGCGCGGAGGATCGAGATGGGGGTGTTGTCGGAATATATCTGGTTCTGGGCATGGCAGCAGATGCGGGGGATGGCGAGGTCGCAAGATACAGTAACAGATCAGCTCCCTCTTCTCCAGTATTCTTGTCTCGTCCGATAGGTTTCATCATTCGTCGTGGCGGTGTACGGGGAGGACTCGAGTGGAACGTGGGCTGAAACTTCTGCCCATAACACGTGGTATCGTTAAATTCATAATAGCCAGGAGACGATTGAATCATTCTTCCATTGTTTTCTTTTCGTGTGCGAGGGCGCTTGTTGGATGCTGGCGTATTAAGGTCAGACGAATTCCGGGCCCGTTTTCTAGATGTTGGGAACGATGGCAAAGGGCCGATATCTGATGTCTGGCTTGACGGTCGTTCTTGACTGGGTGGCCGGTTTCTCCGCAGATTTTCAAGGTCTCCTTCACTGAACATTGACTTTTGGGGAGACGGTGAGTTATCTTGCGAGGTTTTCTGACGCTTTCGTTTCAAATCTTCTTCGACTTTTGGCTCAATAGCGTCCAGAGTCAGGTTTTCCCATCCATGCTGTGCTTTGACGTTCGCTAAAGCTAAACGATGTTGTAAGAGCCTGGCAATCTAAGGTCGGATCGTCAGCATCAGGAATAAAAGTCTCCTTTACGAATTCCAACCGATAGTTTGTTATGTGGATGGGTGCTTGTTTAAGCTAATATGGAAAAGACTCACTCTCGATACTTCGGCTCGTCGTATAACCTTTTTCATAACCTCCTTTGTTTGCTTCTCGGTCCATTGTTTGGCAGCCATTTTGACTTCTTTCTATTTCGTAACGAACGAAGCGGGGTAGTAAACACCAATGGTGTAAACAGTACCTAGCCAAGGGGTAGTAAGGTGCCTTTTACCGTCGGTGCAGAACACGACTTGCCGAGGATGGTTGGCAGAATCTAGAAGGCTGGAGATATTCGGAATAGCATAGATGAGCGATAGACAACAGTTTAAGTAATAAGGTCCGGTATTTTAGGACGTAGTCAATAAGGATTGGGAGGAAAAGGAGGAGGCGCGAAGGGAGAGTGAGCGAGCTAGCGAGAATCTCTGGCTGAGAATTAAAAAGAAGAGGCTAGAGTAGAAGTACAACCAAATTTTTGATGACCGAAAACACGCCAAAACCAGCCAATTGGCAGAAGCAGAGTGAGAGGAAGGAAGAGTCAAAGTCAGACAGAGCCCAAGAATACAAGATCCCCAAGGATCAGCCCCGGGTCCATTCCTTTGCAATTGCAAGCCATTTGTACTCCATAAAACAAGCACAGAAGTGCATACAACTGTTTTCCTAGGATTTTTTTGGGCTATTGAAATTCAAATATACATTCGGTTTTCAGATGTTGCAACTAAAAAAAAAGCACAGGTGTTTGCCAAATACCTGATACCCTACAGCCAAGTTTGTGTAACGTGGTGACTCGAGATTCGAAACAATCCAAGTGACATTAGAACTCAAATTTTCTCAATGTTTATTTTATTATTACCTTCAGTTTCTTATGCTATATTATTGGCGATTTAGTTGTTCCATGAACTTTTGTGCTTAAGCTTAAACAATACAAGTAACCCTCCATTATAAAAAAACACTAATTGCACGTCTAAATACCTAAACTAAAGACATCTGCCTCTGATACTTTAGGGTTCGTATGAGATCTTAAGCGTCAAATTTTTTCACTACAAAAGCCCAAGAGTGAGCTAAAACCGTCATCGGACGGGACTTCCGTACCGGGTGGCGTATAAACCTGGATGCTCGGTTCCCTCCTACGGCTCTTAGACACTCCTATCCCAAATTCAGCGGCTTTATACGTATGGATCTCGTGGTCTTCCGAAGGCATCCATCAGCCTGAAGTGCATTGGAAATCTTTGGTCAGGACTATCCCACTAAAACGCCAATAAATCCCCCGAGGAACAACGGCCGGTAGGTGAACCCGGAACCCATACCGCCCATCACCATATATGGACATCCATGCAATCCCGACGTAACGGAAGACAATGGCACGATGAGTGCAAACCATCTCAGCGCCAATAGGGCATTTTAAAGATGTCTCCCTGGGATGTAGGAAGTTACAGGAGTACAAATGGAGACACGCAGCTGGGTAAGCACCCTCCTGGTAGGTCACCGCATTTGGAGCGGTTGTGAGAATGGACGTTATCATGGTTCTGAAGATGTTGAGCAGTGGGGTCCCGGTTTGTGAGCCGTAAAGAATCACTTCTCCGCAATAAGGGAATAGAGAACCACAGAATCATCACAGCAAAGCCGTGACACAGCAAGAATAGCCCTCAGTGCATCTAGATTCCGACTAATACCCTACCCTAAAGTGGACTTCAGAACAACGAAGTGGGTGCACTGCAATCACTACTACCACACATCTTCATCCACCACTGGGTTCTTGCGTACTTTTGGATCCAGCAACTCCTAAATCAAAATATTCCGTCAACAGGTTCCACTTTGCTACTTACAGCATTACCTTTGATACACGAGAGCTAACTTGAATCAGGACAACCAAAATACTGTAGCGAGCGCGATGGTTCGGACGAGATTTCTGTTGTGACAGACTTTTTCCATACTGAATGACCCAGAGTGGGCGGAATGCTAAAGCTCAGTATAATACACCTTCCTTCAACACAGTCGCCGAATATGAACCATACATTCGAACTCTTGCGGTGGATTATCATCTAAACAAATATAATATCGGGGCTCTTTCGCTTACAACTGATTACGACGATTTCTTGAAGAAGCTGAATAGAGTCAAGCAAATATCGGATTCCGTGCACCGGGGAATATTGATCAATCGTCTGATCCGTTTTTATAGCCAAACGAACAAAGAGAAAGATCCTGCCAGCCAATATGCCAAATGTATCTCTTGGATCGGTACGATACGATGGCACGGTACGGGTTATGGTCCTTGGCAATATACCATTGTCGAGTAACGTTCTCGCAATGGACAAGGTGGCTCGCAATATGCTAGTAAGGGGAAGTGCTTGGTTCGGAAAAGAGGAGTTGTGGGGCGAGGACAGTATCATTGGTATCGTACATATCATCAAGAATATTGCTATCCCTAAGTTATAGCTAGTTGTATGCGGTTCGGGCGCATGTCCGTGGCGCGTTATAGATGTAATCGCCAACATTGACAATATTTACGCCGACGTATTGATCGGACATCCTTGTATGCTATCCTTCATTTGTGTTTGGGTAGCAGCAGATTCAAGCAGAGTGTCAGGACGTGGGGAGATCAGGTGTATCAGGAATAGAAGTTGCGCTTATGAAGAAACTAACTACCCAAAGCCCGGCCCATGGCCAGTGATGGTGAAGAATAGAAAAGAATCATGAACATCCAACACTGGCTGTGATGATATACTGCATCAACTGCCAGCAGGTACCACGCCGATAGATATTGAATAGTTAACAACCGATATCTGTAATCTCTATCGAAACCTCTTCTGATCTTAACCTTAAGAATTTCCGCCTCATAATAAGAATACTTAGGTACAGTTGCGTCTAATAAGTCTCGGCACGGTTCACGAACCCCGTTGACGACCATTAAATTGTGAGCTACACAACAACCAGATAAAAGAGAGAAGCAAGACTGATAGATATCAAAGAGGATATGCTATGGAGGGCCAACACTGTGTATGCCCTCCTTTTGCGCCCAACACAGCCTGCAACTGACTGATGCATCTCTTCTGTTTGTTTCTCAACTTCCATACAAAATCTGCTTTACTGTCCCCAAACCCTTCAAACAAATTGCTTCTCTGCAACATTAAATAGTGTCCCATGGCTTCTCTACCACCTCCCATATTTTGACTTTGATTAACTTCATTTGTTGTTAAATAAACTCAGAAACCATACAAAGACCACAAAACCCCATACAAATTTTCGAAAAATTCTCGATTTGAGCTTTATGACAATGGATGTAACAAGCACAAGCTCTCTGGTATATGATCATGAACCCTCCAGGAAGTACCTCTGCCCAAAATAATTGACCTTGGTTCCCAAGTTGTTGCCCAGTAACAAAATGCGGTTTATATATATCTATAAACTTTGGGGTGATATCAATAGCTACCAAGCTAGGATTTATGTTTTCCTTCCAACATTTGTACAACATATCCCTTCACATATCATCATGCTTTATTGTAGTCGGCTTCAGGTTTGGGTCATGTCTGGTGTGGGGAGAGCAAAAAGAATCTACCGTGCCGAGATTTATTGGACGCGACTGTACATCCATCTATTGACGCGCATTGGAGTTCTGGATTCGGCCGTAGGGAAACGTGTTGTGGGAAGACGCGCGGCTTGGCTGACGTATTGTAAACTAGGTCTCACCAGCATTAACTTGGATCAAAGATCGATCCCGATCCTCTTTAAAGCTCGAGCCTCCAACAGCCTGCACAGGTTACCTTAGGTTGGGGTCAAACCTTGAAGTTTTCAGAAGTTTCATAAACTATTCACAAAAAATTCCAAAAAAATATTTACTCCAGAACGTAAAATTAAAAACCTCGTTAAAGGATATAGCTTCTTAATGGTGTGGCACTAAAGTAGCTGTTCCAAGATTCTTGTTTGCTTTCCCTCTTCAATCTTCCTTACCCAATACATCCGCTCTTGCAGTTGTGCTCCACAAGCTACGCGCGTTCTATCCATGTCGATTCGATATAAGTGGTGCGGATTTAGCACCAATTCCATGATCAGAGCTAGGTACAAGTACTTTATCTACAGCACAGTCAACAGGGAGAATATACAGTAAACAATAAACAGTAAACAGCGAGAATATACATGCAGAAGATTGGTGAACGCCGTCTCTCTACGCCTCCTGACAGTAATGGAGCAGTAGAAAAGTGCTAAGCACTAATAGAAAGATAACGATTGCAAGAACCTGCTCCAGCCTCCAGGACATCATTGATAGCTGGTACCCGCAGTCGATACCTATGGACAGACTGAGTGTACGTAGTTCAATTGCTGATCATTCCCTTCCTCATTTCACTCATTTATCTTTTTCGTCCTATTCCCCTCCTTCCCACTCTCCTCCGCTCTTCGCCTTGTCCTTTTCTTCTTCCCCAGCCCGGCATCGTTTCCTTCCCGTCCTCGCCATCCAATGCCGTCGCCGGACCCCCAGAGAAGCACCAGCAGCTTCCACGCTCGTTTTACAGATAAGGTGAAGATGAAACTATTGGGAAGATCCAAGACTACATCTTTTTCACCCACAATCACGGAAACTTCTGTCGAATCTTCGTCACTCGAATCCTCATCCTCATCTTCTGTTGTGAACAGTCAATCTACTTCCATCACTGTTCCTAGCAGCCAAAGTAGCACTTCATTATCTGCCCCGGTTACACAACGTCATCAGGAGCGGTTGCCATTGGGCAGACCAAAGTCGGAATATTATTCCCCAAGACGGTTGTCAACTATTGTAAGCAATTAATCCCACAGAAAACCTTTGTGCGCAAAAGCTAACATCTCACAAAAGTCGTCTACAACGTCGTCCTCGGTACCTCAGTCACCTTACGCTCCTCGTGTTTTGTCAGTTCAGGAAAATCAATGGGTTCACCAAAGTTTGCTCCTAGTCTTTGGACAGGTTGGGGTTTTAGAGAAACCTTGCAATAGCCTGATCACAGTTCATCACCACTTGGATGGCTACCCTTCCACTCAATGGCCCATATCCGAAGGTTACTTCAAAGCCCTGGTCAGACTGGACCCCGGACCAAATAAGATCCGGTTTGAGTACAATGCTTCAAAAATACCTTCGTACAGCACTCGCATCACGCTGAACATGCTGCCACTGGCAACCAGTCCTCCGTTGCATCTAGCCCTGTTGCTTGGAAAGGACTCAACTGGAGAATATGAATGTCAGGGTGAGCGCAAGGAGCACGAAGGAAACGGCATAGAAATGGCGCAGAAAAAGCTGAGGATGGCGGCTCATCTTGTTCAGGTACACCCATATTGCCTGCTAAAAGTAAGTGGGAACAGTATTGACCCTCAAACATTAGGCTTTTACCGCGGAACAGATGTACAGGAATCGGATGGGCCGCAGATGTTTCCGGCTGGAAGAAGAATGGGATTTCGACTCCTTGTCGAACCGTGCCACAAATGGTACAATGAGGAACCTGGCCAAGGTACACGTTATTCGTTTGGAGAGCACGGTGGATGGTGAGTTTTAGTGTTGTGTACTAAAGTGTTAAACTGAAGTGATAACTGCAGAGATCCATTCTATTGAAAAAGAGGAAAGCGGCGAGATGTTGAGGGAAATGGTCCGAAAAGCTGTCGATGCACACTTTGGCGGCGGTACCAAGGCTGCAAAACAGTATATTGCAACGGTCTTGATTGACGCCAAAGGTCACTTGCAATTTCAAGGTATTTCCGCTCATTCGGCATTGAGCAACGGAATTGGGATAGTTGGGGGTCACTCTTTATACACACTTCCGTCTTGTATTGAGGAAGTTGTACCGTCATTTTCTAATTGCACCCGTATTGGCGGTAGTGCTGGCTCACAAAATTCCGCCGACCCAATATTCTTTTGGGAAGCTGCAACAGCGGTTTTAGGAGTTATGATGGAAGCATTCCTAAGTCCACAGTCACCGATCGAACCGAGGGACTTTTCAAAGGTCAACCGCACCTTTGTCACCAAAGAACCGTATTCTTTAAAAACGAAATCTCCCGGGTTAAAACTTAGTTTACCCCTGGAGGAGTGTTCGTGGCCAAGGGTTGACTGTTTGAGATTTCGCTATCATCCGTGCTTCCGCCTTCCAACCGACCCAATATCACCACCACTGCCAGACGCTCCACAGATATATACAGTCGACAACGGTATAGTTGCCAGCGCTAGCAGCGGAGTTTCTTTGGTTCTGATATATGTTGGGGATACCTATCGAGACTATATCGAATATACCACCAAGCCGGAACGCGAGGTCCTATTGCAGGAGGATTTTATTCGCAGCAAGCTGCCTGATATTCATCGCTCGGCGATAATTAAGCTCAAAGTCTACTCTGCGGGGCAGGGCGAAACTATAGTTGAGGACTTTCATGCAGCACGAAACTTGAAGGTTCAACTCCCCAATGGATACGGATCAGCGTTCAAGAGCTCATCGTTGGGGCCCTCTGAAACTGCCGACCCGCAATCGCAACAGGTTATCCTGCATTCCATCACGACTGGGAGGATGCTTACTGGAATCCGTGTATTTCACACCAGCGCTGCATGGGATGGCCTCGAGTTCCTATATGAAGATTCGTCTAGTCAACTATTTGGTCATAGGGGGACCACTGGAGATGCTAACAGCTCAAAAAAGTCAGCAGTTTCCGATTTCACACTGGATGCAAGGAAGGGAGAATCTCTATTGGGGTTTCAATTGAGAGTTTGTGGTGGGAGGTTTGTTGATGGGATCGAAATACTTACGAGCTTTGGACGTCGGTCATCAGTTTTTGGCAATCCGCAGGGAGGTTCAATGTACGTCAACTCCTTGACCTCTTTATTAACCTTGCAGCTGAGCTGATTTTGATAAGCAGTATGACACTGGTTCCCCCCCGTGGCCGTTCCATTGCAGGCGTGTCTGGTACTTGTGCGGAGCGTGTGAATGGATTCTCGATTCTTTATAAATAACTACCTGCCATTTCTTTATTCTTATGTTATGATTGCATCTACAGCGAGTGCATCATTACCACGCCCTTTCTTATGTCGTTTGGGGCGGTTTGTTACTCAGTGGGATTCCTCATTGTATTATGAGAGTTCCGATACTTTTCTGTACATGATTGGTTTTGTTTTAGAAAGAGGTCATTAGGGAGTAATGATTTTTTCAGCTCTTTATGCGGGGAATTGGGCTTTGTTTACAGTTGACTTGATTTCAGAAGGGTGCACGGGAGCATTTGTTGTTGAGAACTAGCTTTTATATGTAACACCAGAACTCTAACTGTTAATATTTAATGCGTATGGGTTAGTATTTCAATCCTTCCCATATAGACGGGGACGTGTCTGTCATTCATGATTTTCGTTTCTATCTCTATCCATAATCCATGACCGCCCAAACCCAACCCTCCCAAACCCCAACCCTCCCAAACCCAACCTCCAAGCCAACAGACTAACCAATGAACTTTCTTCATGAACCCAGAAACAGTGAAGCTCTTATAAACATATACACAGTGACCCGGTATTTCTTAATATACATCTGCCAGCACCCCACCTAGTCTCACAGCCAGCCACTTGGCCAGAAAACAACTAGACAATAACCTCTCCAGGATCGATATACGCCGGCTTAAACTTAGCATCCCGACTCTCTTCCGTCTTACTAGGCAAATCCTTCTCCGGAGGGCTGTACAGATACCAACCCTTAAGCGCATTCACAGCCGCTCTTATCCTAGCTTCATCCAACGACCCACCATGTCCCTCCCCCATCAACTCGGAGCCAGAGTAAACACCCACAACAAACACAGGATGTCTCGAATGTCTTCCAGTCTCAGCCAGCAACCTCGCAACAGGAGGTTCAAACCCTTCCCTTGCACAAAGCCTCGACAACTCACGTGTCGGCTGTGTGAAATCGAAAAGCTTGTCAACATCAAGTTTCCGCGAAAGCACATGTTGACGGAAAAACTGCTTTGTGGCGGATAAACCCTCGTGGAGGTATACACCCGCGAACACGGACCGGACTAGATTCGCCATTGCGTGTTCTAGAGTCGAACCCGCGTGAGGATCCCGGTGTAAGGCCGCTTTGGGATCCACCCCCGGTGCCAACCGTGAGAATTGTAGTAACCCTGCATCGACATCTGCAGTCGGCTCGAATGCACTCTCGATACCCCATTCCCGTCCCAGAGAGGCAAGCGCTTTGTTACCCACGTAGGCGCTGACCGCGGCGTATAGGACTTCGGTAGGAAGCCGCGGGTAGGTCACCATTAGGTACTCAGCTGCATAGTATCCCGTCAGTGTGTTGCCAAGTGTTGTGAGGTTCTGGTTTGTGAAGCGGGGGTTCTTGTCGGCTGAGGGGTCGACGAGGGCGCGGGCGAGGGTTTGGATGGGGTAGTTTGGGTGGAGGTTGAGACGTGCATGGAGCGCGGGAAGTTTGGCTGATGCTAGGGCGTTGCGGGATGGCGGTAGTGTTGATAGTAGTTGGGGCTGCAATTCGGGAGAGGGGGTTTCTGGTATAGCTGCTGCTGATGCTACTGTTGAAGCTGATGAGTGGAGAAGTGAGAGCGAGGCATTGATCGCTGGGGCTGCAACTGGGCGGAGAAGCGAGTTCACGGAGGTGAGGTTTCGTATACGCTTCATGATAGCAAGCGGCGGTTGGGAACTGCGAATGGAGAGTAGAAAGCTGACAGCCGATGTATGGATGGGGAAAAGTCGAAGTTAAAGTGTGTAGGGTACGCTTCTTCCAAGAGCCGCAAATATGGCAACCCTAACCCGCATCAAGTTGTATTGCATAGGAAATCACCCCAGCTCTATCCACGATTCTAATCCCAATCATTCCCGGTTCACTATCTAGCGGTAACTCATAGCCAGACAGTTCGAAATAAATACATATATCAAGAGGTATAGCAGATCATAACAGATTCCCGCCCAATTCTGGCAAGACAAAGTAGAAAACAAAAGATGACCAGACAAAAAGATCGAGCAACATTATCTTATATCAAGAAGGCACAAAACTAAAACAAATTCAGTCCGGCGGCGCATGTATAATAACCAGGAAACACCACCAACCAAGAAATTCATCGACAATGGATGGATATACGAATAAAATTCCGCAAAATGAGACCCAAAACACAGATATAGAGACGCCCAGCCGATTCCAACCCGCCCAGAATGAGAATTGGAAATTACATGGCAAGGAAAAGACAATAAGCCTCCTACTTTTAAGCAAGATTCAAGCGTAGAAAACGATACAAAATTGGGGAGACCATTCATCAATAGATAAGCCGAAGCTCCCATTTCTTTCCTCCATTTCCATCGGCATGATGTCCATTGGCATTGGACCACTCCTGTGGCGGAGATGAGAATGAGTCTTCAATAATTTCCTCAAGTTGAACCTTCATATCCTGGCCTTCATTCATCTGAGAAACAAGGTCGTCGTCGATAAGAATAGTCAGACCTCTGGGATTCACATGAACAGTTCTGAAAACCGTTGTAGGATCGACACCACACTTTGTAGCGATGCTAGTAGACAAGCATGATGCAGTGCGACATTGCAGGTAGACAGCGCGATGATATAGCTCTTTCTCGGACTGATTTGGAAAGATAGGAAGAATGTAGACACACATGATGGCTTTGGGGAGAGTCTCGGCTGGTGGCTTGTAGGACGTATCGATTCCGATGGCTTCAATCCACCCAGAAAGCACCCCATCTTCATTAGTGGATTTCACTCTTATGGGAACATCCGCTTGCGTGACTGCCGGAAGAGACTGGAATCCTCCTTTCTGCCAATCCTTTTCCGGACTGAAGCTATCACCACGCTGACTTGAGAGCGACGCTGAGCTAGGTGTTGGAGAAACAAAAGATGATGCCGTCGTATTCGTAGTCGCCACACTGGCTCTTCTAAGAACCGACCAAGTATCCTCCCCGTCCGGTTCCCCAGGAAGACGAACTGGATGTAGATCCGGGTCATCTGAAGTATCCCCGCGAAGATAGAGGACGCTGACTGGCCTAGTACTTGAGAACATATCTTGCATGCTTTGCAGCTTAGCATTTGTGTCCTCATCCTGTGACCTTGATCCATTAACTGAACTTGCGGATGACATTGACCACGTTCGTTTGTGCTTAGGGGCCTTTCCAAGCTTTCCAAAATCATCCTCCTTCTTAGCCTTCTTCCCGAAAATCTTCATACCCGTCCCTTCGGTCTGGCTGGCCTGTTGCTTTAGCTTCTCAATTGTCTTCTTAACATGCATGATGTCATTTGAAAGTTTACGCTCCGCTCCATGGTCTCGGAAGAGCTTAACCTTACAATAGCAGACCTCAGGCGGTAATTCTGAAGTGGTCGGCGAACCATTTGAGAGAATTTCTGACTTTGCACAAAGCCGAACCGGGATACCCTTGACTCCCTTGGAATGGCTGAAGTCGGTCGATAAAAAGTTGAAGCGTACGGAGACTGATGTTTCCGCAGTGCCAGCTACCGTTGGAGACCAAATGACGGAAAACCCGTCAAAAGACGAGCTTTCCAAAATGACTTTCGCTTTTTTCTTTTTGTCGTCATCCCCATTGACCTGGTTCTCAACATACTCGACGGCCTGGAGCTTTCCTCCTCTCTGGTGCGCTTCGTTTGTTCCTCTACCCTCTTTCCACAGTTGCCAACATCCTGCAGGTCGGTTGCGCTGGGTTTCATCGTGGAAGGATATCCGAACAAACAGCCGATATTTCACAGGCGGAGCACTGGGCGGGGGAGGTTGGGTATCCACTATGGAAATGGCATATGCTTGTCCTTTGTTGAGATATGTTACAGGAATTTCCTCTGGATGCTTAATCATGGCAGTGGGTGCATTCAAGACAACATGGAATCGAAATCTGCGCAAAATTAGTGACATCAACAATATTCTCGGACCAATTCTGCAACAATAGGCCAGAGTACAACATGCACACACATAGAAGGGTACTGACCTTTCTGAAGACTGGGGAGTAGCTGTGCGATATGGTCGAATTGCTTTTCGTCAAGTGGCATTGGCGGACTCATGCTAGTTACACCATTCATTGGATCGCTCATCCTCATCGAGTCTGACAATAATTCACTGCCTCCAGAAATATCCATAGGACTCCCAGGTCCGGACGGAGGGCGCGGTTCATACTGAGAGGGGTCTAAGTATTGTGGATGTAGAGGTTGCGAAAATGGCTGGTAGTTGTGAAACTGGTGGGCTGTATTGTTTGAGGAGCACCAAATCCCTCGGACGTGGTAGGAGCCGGCAGGGTATTGCCATTTGGCAATGATAATGGCGTTCCTATACTGATACCAATGCTTGGGGTCTGCAAATCGTGGGTGGTGCTAATTGCATTCGCTGATACAGAATTCGTCACACCAAAGCTCGAGCTTACATTCACTCCAGGCGTAGGAGTGAATAATCCAGGTGGTTGGTTCGCAAATGCAGCAAAAGCTACAGATGTTGGATCCATGAACGCCGACGGTGTGAGCGAAGGCGTGAACCGGAATGGTTCTGTCGGAGCTCTTGGGGTCGGATCAAGGTCTTCATGAGTGGAGAATCTGAGAGGAAAGGCTGTGTTAAAAAGAGAGCTTTCGAGGGAATTTGACAAATCTATCTCACTGGGCAAACACAAGCCCATCACAGAAACAACCCCTCAGGTCGGCGACTTGCCTTGGTTGATTAAGTGTTGGATGAATTCCCACCGCAACAGCGACAGCAGGTTCTGATTGCGAATTTGGGGCGGATGTGGTGTTGATCACGTTGGGGAATGATTGTCTGAAGCGCTCAAACAACTCATCTGGAGGTTTCTGCGACGACTGTCTGCGAGATATCAAAATAAAAAATGTCAGTCAGAAGAACAAAGATGTGGCAAAACAAGGTGCTTCCAGCAGCCAATGACAAAGACAGCAACAAACAACAAGCAATATAAAATGCAGCGCAGAAGAGACGGGGAGCCAGACCTGTTACGAAACATAGTGACACAACTGCTTAATTACCGGGCAGAACTGGAACGAAGGGACAGGAGACTGAGGGGTGTTGAAATACGACGAGGCGGTGGTGGTGAGAGCGGTGATGGTGGGGAAGTGTAGTGGGGGTGGTGGCCAGGTATAAAAAGCGGACTGGATGATAACCAAAACGACGGACAACCTCAGAATCCAAAGTGGTTCGGCGGCGTGGAGCAGTGAAGTAAGTGAGTTGAGTAAGAAAGTGAGAGGACTGAAACGAGCGAAAGACCGGGAGAGAGAGGTTGCATGAAGAAGGGAAGGGAAGCGTTCGTTCACAGTGACAGTTCAGTGAGTGTAACGCGCAGCAGCAAAGAAGGCATGCACACACTAACGCTATTCCCTTAGGTACTTCGAGTACTCTGCTACGGTACTGCTACGCTCTGCAGTATGCGCGGTTTGCCGGACGGGGAAGGGGAAAACCGTAGCGGCTCGGCCACCGTTCCACTTGCATTCTACCATACTACGCTTCCCAAACCCCATGAATTAGAGTACAGTACTGCTGCGGGGTGGAGGAGTGGATTCGGATGGGGGTTCCTCGGGTCTCCCATATCTTCCATGCTGCAGATGGAGAATTTGACATGGCGTAGTGGGCTGCTAAAAAGTGCTAAAGTATGCACTACTTCTGCAGCTACCTCAGGCTGCTGTAGCACCATGAATTATTTGTGGAAGTGTGGATGGCGAGGGGGGTGCCTCGTTGGCTACATGGTGTCCATCGAATATGCATGCGATCCTAATATCAAGATCTGCGTACCTCAGCCCGATACAAGATGGCTGCAGCCCAAACCCGCAGATTGTTCATGCGGTTGCCACTGATTCCTCACATCACTAACTTCTCATCAGCAGCAACGTCTGTAAGTATTCGGTACTTCAGGTACTCTGGATGGTTGACCCGCAATCATTTCTCTCGCTCGAGCCCGGTTGCCGTTGCTAGTGACGCCTAAGGTGCCGCCTAGGTAGTGAGAAAACCGAGTGAGCCGACGTCTCGAGTAGCACAGTATCGTAGTAGTACAGTAGCAGCCAAAACCCACTTCCCTATGATGTAGAATCAAGGTGAGGAATACGCACTGAAGTACCCAGGTACTCAGCTCGTGGACCGTCAGCACCAACCACCATGAGAACCCCGTCACCGGGCCTCCAAACAAATCATGAGGAGACAAGAGAAGAGAGTACTACTGCTAACTGCGTCATAATCACCATCATCATTGCCATTTATGGCCAGCGTTGTGCGCCTGAAAAAGCTACCAATGATCCCGGCAGCAGATACATCACTACCACCGCGCCACTATCAATTTCTACCTCCTTCCTTTCAACGAGATAGGTAATCTGTAACTGGAGAAGTAAAGTTACCAGGTTCGTATTCTTTAGTTGCGATAGGCGGATGTTCCGCCCGCCAGACGTAGCATGAACACGCCAGAAGTGCTCAGAAGTGATCTCGGAGACGTTTTCGACCGCTACGTCACTGTGCAGTCTTCAGTCCCCAATGTTTCGCTCGCTAGTGTGCTGTCAACTTCCGGCCCCACTAAAATCATCATCACCAACACCAACAGCAATGAAGTCCCACACTATTTATGTACTGACGGGCATATTGACTTTCTGGAAATCCGATTTACTTTCGTTTCCTCGCCGCACAACATAGTAATTGCTTGTGATGATGAAAGTGACTCTTAGGCCGGAGAACAGCGGGATCCTTGTTGCTCTAAAGAAATTTTGCTTCTGTCACGTTTCGGGAGCTGTTGAACGGATCGATATGCTCGAGGGATCGCTGAATCACTGAGGTCAGAGTGGGCTGCACTCTAGATCGCTTTTGGTTTCGCCGATCTCGATGCACGAATTTGAATTTCGTCTTCCCTACCAACCATTCTAGTAGGAATGGAGCAAAAACTTTACCGACGTACTTAAAAGTACAGTATCAGACAAAAGAGTCTAAATCCAAGGTGGTTCGCAGAGTTTTTGACAGCAATAAAACCGCTTCCGAACATGCAGCCAGCATGAAGAGCTTAACAGGTCGCCGCGATCGCGGATGTTATGGCCGGAAATTTTAACTGCAACGTGGTGGATGGACATATCGACATCAAAATGCTGAAGCTTTGCGGAAGGGAATTTATTCGGGGACTTTTGATTATTTCGCCTTTAGTGGGTGGTTTTGCACCTCGGAAATGCGCATGGATATCAGCTCTACCGAAGCCAGATGGTCCACAAGCTGTTCGGTTCCTGCATGGAGACTGGGGCAATATCGTTCAAAATTTCGCCACAATTCTCAACTGCATAGAGATGTTAGGGTTATTGTTCTACTAGCCACAAAGCACCTGGGTAGTTAATAACACCGACGTTCACAGCCATAAACCTGACTCGACAGAGACGATGGTTGTCCCTGAACTTGTGGAGATTCATCTAGTCAACTAGTACTTGTGTTCGGTTTCTGATTGACAGAACAGAATGTCGATCAATCAAAAGTCAGTGCACAGATAAGATTTGAGGTTCTAAAATAAATACGAGTGATTATTTGTGCAAGACGAGATGGACGATTGAGATGGCGTCTATCTTGGGACGGATGAGATGAGATGGAGATGTTCGGGTCAGCCTGCTGAAAGTTGCTTGAGAGGAGGTAGAGTTGCCAAAACCTTAGAAAATCCCATGACCCCTTGCCTGGCAACTAAACCCGCGCGGGTGCGATTTAAGACTGTTTCGGAGTGATTTTCGGGCTGACGTCGCCTTTTTGAGGCCTCCCCAAACAGTTTCCGGCACTCTCATATCCAGAAGGAGGAATAACTGGTCTGTGCTTAGGAGCTAACCAATTTCGGCGACAGTTTGGCGCCAATGAAGTTGCACGTTGTGGCTCGGTCACAGGACCAGGGCATACCTAGGTGCCCAGCTTCTCGACTCAACATCTCGACATCTGCAAAGCGCGCTCTTCAGAGCACTCTAACGGCTCCGGTCTTTCTGTTTCGCTCCTTTGGAATCTCCCTCTCATCTACTGCACGTCCTTAGTACCTTCGGTGCTTCTTCGGGCATCTCACCAGAATATGGACTCATCGGCACAGTCTTCCGCCGATACCCTGGCCACCACCCCTCCAGGCACTATATCCAGCTCTGGGTCCGATGCAGAGAACCAATCGAAGCTCAGGTAAACTGCGACGGAGGTAGTGGGGAACGTTCAGTTGCTGGATTCATCTCACCTTGTCATTCAGAACACTTTTGGGCATCTTGAGACGCTTTGTCGGAGTTGCCGACATCGCCTCAGTTCGCTTTTCGCTTCCAAGCCAGCTTCTCGAGCCTATCCCTAACCTCGAATACTGGAATTACCTCGATAGGCCGGAGACATTTGCCAGGTGAGCCTTTTGGCGCTTCTGGAAGGAGATTTTTCCTGATATCCTTGGCATAGTATTGGAGACTCCGACGACGAGATTGGAAGGTTTTTGGCTGTTCTGAGGTTTTGGTTTACGAAAGATTTGGTTTGTCATTCCCTGCGGTTTCTTTGACGCTGGGAGATTTCTAACGAAGCCTTTGCTGCAGAAATTCATAAAGGGGAAGCCATGCAAAGTGAGTAAGGAAGAAAGACCTCGAACTTCTGGGCCTTAACCTTAGACTAGGGGTTACCTAGCTAACACATCGATTGCAGCCTTACAACTCCACACTGGGTGAATTTTTTAGAGTATGTTACTAGCCATTCAGTGCTGAGGTAATTGTTTCTGACGACTGTGAGGAATAGTGTAGCTGGGATGTTCGAGAAACGCTTCCTCCTCTCAACTCAGAATCACGACCCTCCTCTTCCTCGAACAAAGCTACAGCCTCCATTACGAGTGTGAAGCCTGCTCGTGTTTCTTTTCTTACGGAGCAGACCTCACATCATCCTCCTGTGTCAGCTTTCTACATCGAGTGTCCAGAGAAAGGCATAAGCGCAAACGGTTATGATCAGGTAAGGTGGTTTCTTCTGTGAAGTGGGGTCCTGTAGTAATAATTTATGATGATTAGATCAGTGCAAAGTTCACCGGAACCTCGAGTATGTATATTGTCGCTAGGGGCGTTAGTGTTTCAGACGCAAAACTCACAAACCGGAAGTCAAGGTGACACCAGGTGTTCACAACTTGGGGATTTTTATTACGCTTCACAGCCGCGGAGACGAGTCGTATAGATTGACGCATCCGATAGCCCACCTAGGTGGTCTATTGCGAGGTAGTTGCCCGGACTCAACGACACTGAGGGAGTAATGCTGATCAGTCTAGGCGCTTTGACGGTCTATGTCGAAGACATTTCGTTTATCACTTGCTCCAGGACCAAAATACGGTGCATTCTGCAATATATTGGCGACTCTTGGCTTGGTAAACCTAAACATCGGGTTGAAGGTGTGATTTATCGGTTCGATCATGCCACCGAGGACATTGAGCGGATAAAAGATGTTCCAATAAAAGCAATTCTTGCCAAAATTGAGGGCTCCTGGATGAATCAATTATACTATACCATGACAGGTTCTAAGGTACCTCATAGCGTCTACAAGATTAAATTGGAGGATTTCCCTGACAACTTTACCAGGAGAAGCGCCTCCTCATCGACTTGGATCCTTTGCTCCCCGTTCTCAAGACATGTCCACCTCCGGAAGAACAACTACCCAACGAATCTCGCAAGAAGTGGGAGAAAGTCACTGAAGCCATCCATGCGAAAGACTATGGAACCGCTACCCAGTTGAAACAAGACATCGAAGAACGGCAAAGGGAGAAGGCTGCAGAGCGGCAGGAGAAACAGATCCACTGGAAACCGCAATTTTTTGAGGATATGGCCGAAAGGGTTGGTCAGCCTCACCTCAGCGAAGAGGGCAAGAAGGTTTTACAAGGGCTGAACGTCGGGAATTACAAGCTGGAGCCTTACGAGCTTTAGTTTCCACATGACACTAATCTTAGATATTTCCTATTTTCATATATATTCTGGAGTCTGCTCACAATACAGTAATTGCTGTAGTAGAACGCGTAACTTTTTTGGGTTGTTCCTGTCGTGTTCCCTTCGTTTATTTGTTCTCCTAATGAGTTGTTGCCTGGCGAGTGGCATTTTTTCGCTTGCTTGAATGCAAAAAGGAAGAACTCCTTCCGCTGCCTTCCTCTCCTAAGCATGCAATATAGATGTTGATATGATATCTATCAGAAGACCTCATGCTAAAATATGAGGAGGATTTGATTTGTTTATATTTTGCTTTTGATGAGCTGTATAGCTGCTACACACTGGTTGCTGCTGCTGCTGCTACTGTTCCTCACCGGGCATTTAATACTATTAGGAAACAATTGAAGTCTTCTTTCTGCTCTTTGCACCTGCAGCTTCCTTGGCAGTTGTATATGCTCCTGTGGTCACAATGTCAGGTACCCCCGCTTCTGCAGGCTCTTTCAACTGCAAGAATCCTTCGCTCTTCCGCTATCACCCCCCTTTGCTACGTTATCGTTCTACCCTAACCCACTGGGAAATTTCTGGCGTTACGGATGAGTGATTGCTCATGATGTCTCAAGGGGGATTTCGAAATCGATGAGCTAGCGCAAGTCTACAGACATATATGGATCAAGACAGAGTACAAAGATCCTCACCAACAAATCCCACACACTCTGCGTTCCAATCCTTAAAAGGAATCCACTTGTTAACACTCATCAGGCATTCCAGCCCTCAAGTTATCATACTTGCTCTGCGGGTAATCAATCGTGTTCAACGATTGATCCAAAGCCTCAACGCCACCGAGATTGTTGACAGTGGTGCAGACAAGACTCCTAGGGCTGTTGATGGGATGGTCGCCACTAAGCTCCCACCACATCCCTCCTCCTAGACAATTTTGCTTGATGTAGTTCGTCTTCTGAGCGGCAATGGTGGGGGTATCGTACGAGACCATCTTGCGTGCGGGGGGATTGTAGCTGTAGGAGGAAATCAGCTGAGAGTCGTTATGTTCCGTGGCGCCTGCATGAGGGAGTGCTTTATAGTCCCAGACACCGCCCTCCCACGATCCTTCACCGGTACCACTGTAGGTTTGACCGGGCCCACCGGTATTCTCGAATGCACGTCCGTACAGTGGCATACCGAGGATGATCTTTTCGGGCGCCACACCGCCGACGATGTACGCCTTTACAGCGGCGTCGGCGTTGAATGGAGTGGAAGTTGGGTTGGAGGTGGAGGGGTAGATATTGGCGCTGTTTCCCGAGGTGGAATCCCATGCTCCCGCAAAGTCATAGGCCATCAGATTCCAGAAGTCGAGGTAGCGGTCCATCTGTGGCATGAGGAGCTTCTGGTAGTTTGTGGGCCCCGCAGGGACGGCTACGGTGAGAAGCATGCGTTGGCTACATGCTTCGTCGGAGTAGGCGTCGAGTTGTCGACGGGTTTCTTCGAGCAATAACACGAAGTTCTGGGCCTGGGCAGCGTCTTGAGGATATTCCCAATCGATGTCTGTTGGGGAGAGCGCAGTCAGTATTGATGTGCCCCATCGTTTAACTCAAGCATACCTATTCCATCGAAGCCAAGATCCTTTAGTAACGTCACAGCGGTGCTGGCGAAATTACAGCGACCACTTACTGTGGAGGCGGGATTGGCAAAATTGGAGGAGTAAGTCCAGCCACCAATTGAGAGCAACGTCTTAAAGTTGCGGTTCTTCTTTTTGAGAATGTAAAGCTGCTTGATGGAGCCATATACGTTGGTACTGGGGTTTTAAAGTTAGCGTTGTTTGCGGGGTTACTGGGGCGTTGCGGGGCAAGCGTTTCTGGCATACGTACCCAGCATCGTTCCAGGAGTCGGTGGGATAATGCTTCTCAAGATCGGAATAGGTGTCGCTCAAGTAACTGGATATTTCGTCAGTCTACTTGTTTCGTGATCGAAGCTGGAAAACGGGCATACGTACACCTCCCCGCTCTCGGGTCTGACGTTGGCAAAAGCATCTGCGGTATGTATGTCAGGATCGGCCCGAGCCAACCGGAACCCTGGTATTTACTGTACTTACACAAGATATGGGTAATGTGGTTAACTGGGATGTCCTGAGGCTGGTAGTTACGGCCATAAATGCCCTGATCCACAATAGAACAGTCAGTAAAAACGAGATACCAAAGTCTCAAGGCAGCGAAGACAAACCCAGTTGGTGAAGTAACCGACAGTCTTGTATCCTGACATTGTAGGTTGAGGTTTCTTGATGAGACGTGATAGAAAAGTTGGTAGTAGTGACTTGGAGTTGATGGAGAATTGCAAGAATGGAAGTGTGAATGCCGGTGAAGCTGAGAGGATCAGCAGCAACAACTTTCTGGGGGCGTATACCCTCATCTTCACGGCGGAATCGAGATGGTCTTATATATCATTGGCAAATTTGGTCTGACAGACCCGTTTTTTATTTGTTTGACCTATAAACTTCACCGCGTGGCATGAGAGTAGCCGAAATCGAAATTCACCCAACGATTCAACTCTAAGACAATCATCACCAGTCCGCCGCACCACGTAAGCCTAGCTTCTTACCAAGGCCGCCCACCTGTATGTGTTTGCGTACCTGCGTTTCTGCGCCGAGTTGCGGGGATAATTCTAGAGTACCGGTTGATTGAGAATATCAACCGGCTTGGTGATGTGTACTAGATTTAGATGCTAGACTTCGAGCAGAGCGAAGGGGCAAGCAAACGGACAACTATTCATCTTGGAAGCCCGAGTTGTATGAATTCACTTGGGCTAGTGACGATTGAGTTTTGTGTGGTCAATTCATGGACACGAGAACGTCAGGAAGGGGGTCCTCGTGAGACGTAGGGCGCTGCGCTTACGCTATCAGCCGGCGGCTTGCGTCACCCGGTCGAGCTGTGAGCTATATCTGAGCTCTGAGCTGTGGCGTGTGGCTAAGCATTACCGCGCCACCTTGAGGCTCAGCACCCTGCTAGCGTTGTATCTTATCGGATCAATCTTATCTGAAAGCCGTCACAGCCAGCCCTCCACAAACCCAAAGATTTGTGCGATCATTTGGCTCTGGAGAGCAGCCGAAATACGTATTGTCAAATCCACGAGCAAGTGCACCGCGACGACCCCGCCCACCCTTCGGCAGATTCACTAATTTCGCCAAATCAATCAGCCCAGCATGTCGCCCAACAACTTGCCTGCGTACGTCTCTTTTTCTACAGTCTCGAGAGGACATGCTGGATATGACCACCAGAAGTTGGAGCTGATGGATCGAGAACAGCATCTTCAATGCAACGACCCAGGACATGGAAATGCTCCTGGCCGCTCAGTGCCACATAGGTTCTAAGAACTTGCAGGTTCAATTTTATCCTCGAAGCGAAAGGACTGTTTGCTGGGACGATTCCTAATGAGCTATGGGAATATAGGTTCACATGGACCCCTACCTCCATAAGACCAGACCTGACGGTGTAAACATCATCAACATCGGAAAGACCTGGTGAGTGTGTACCAGCATCCGATTTTTGCTTCAAATCAGCAATATGGTGGAGAATTTGGCATATCAAGAGCAATCGTGTTGATTGTGCGATTGTAGGGAGAAAATTGTTTTGGCTGCCCGTGTCATTGCAACCATCGACAACCCCGCTGACGTTTGCGCCGTCTCTGCTCGTCCTTACGGACAGCGTGCCGTTCTCAAGTACGCTGCCCACACCGGTGCCACCGCCATTGCCGGACGTTTCACCCCCGGTAACTTCACCAACTACATCACCCGTTCGTTCAAGGAGCCCCGCCTAATCATCGTTACCGACCCTCGGACCGACGCCCAGGCCATCAAGGAGGCCTCATACGTCAACATCCCCGTCATTGCCCTTTGCGATACCGACTCCCCCACCGAGTTTGTCGACATTGCTATCCCCACCAACAACAAGGCTCGTCACTCCATTGGTCTCATCTGGTGGATGCTTGCTCGTGAGGTCCTCCGTCTCCGTGGTACCATTCCCTCAAGAGAAGTTGAGTGGGACATCATGGTCGATCTGTACTTCTACCGTGACCCTGAAGCCGAGGAGCAGAAGGCTCTTGAGGAGGCTGAGAAGGCCGTCCCCGCTGAGGAGGTTCCTGCTGAATCCGGTTTCAACGCCACTGTTGCAGGTGACTGGGAGGTTACTGGATCTGCCACTGCATTTGCCGCCCCTGAAGCGACTGGTGCTGCTGGTTCTTGGGATGAGCCTGCTGGTGACTGGTCTGCTGAGCCTGCACAAGAGCCTGCTGCTACATCCGGATGGTAAACGTTGGGTTTTCATGATCTAGGCGAAATAAAAATTTGGGTCATTTAAAAAATCCGAATTGGGTTGGTTGGGAGTTTCAGGGAGTGCACTCGGATACTTGTACATCTTTGTTTGAAATGTGGCCATGAGACAAACGCGCGGCGACATGTGGGCAAGATGCGAACTGTATGTTTTGTAAAGCGTATAGTTTACTTTTTTTTTCTTTTTGTTCACGAGATTTTCTTCGGTCCATAAAAGCAATTAAGCAAATGGTTTGGGATCACCGGAATGGCGCAATTCGATGTGGGAAAAGCCCAACTGTGTCACTAAACTGTTCTGTGCGTCACACGCACCGTGATGCTACAGAGACATTGTAAGACATTGTAATGAATCAAATCAACCAACAGAACTCCGTCTAACGCCGTAGTATATATATAACCCAATCGAACACCCTCCTTTCCTACCATTTAATGATGGTCCCTCTTTCCCTCACCCTCACCTCTCACCGATATCTGCAGTGGAGGAGCAGGAAGGGCAGGAGAAGGTGACAGCAACTTCCCAGCCGGGTCAACAAACCTTTTTGCCTCAACAGGATCCCTCATCATCAAAAACCTCTTAATCCTTTCCTCCCGGCTTCCACTCTCCATACTCTCCCTCCGACGCCTCATAATATCCCTCCCAAGTTCTATCGACTGACGCTCACCAAGCTCAATCGCCTCATTCCCAGCCACAGTAGCATAATTGATTTCTGCAAAAGAACCAAGACAGGCGAGCATCACCACGATAACAACGAAAACGCTATTCCGCGTGTGAAGTTCTTGCTGCTTCCCCACCGTTGCATCCGCCCCCTGGCTCTGCGCCTCATACCAGCGCTCCCAATCCTCCCACGTCGCATTGTTACTCGCATCATCGGGCCCACCTTGTCCATACGCGGAATAGAAGTTCTCTCTGCCTTCGCGTGCTTGCCACCATTTCTCAGTGCCGCGGTTGTGGCGGCGGCGGGGGTGGTAGACGGGGTGGGGATATGCCGATGATGGTGCCGCGGCCCAGCCTGCGCCATATCGGTCGTATGCGGAGCGTTTTTGTGTGTCGCTCAGGATGGAGTTCGCTGTTACGATGAGGTTGAATCGTTCCAGTCGTACATGGTGAGGGTGTTTTAGGTGGTAGTAACGGTGGTGATGATTGTGGTCTGGATGGTAGATTTTGACGAGTTCCATGTAGCGGTGCTTTGAGTATAGTCCATCTTTCTTGACTTCGAGGATATCGTAGGGAGTGGGGTATTTTCCCGGGGGCCAGCGGTATGGGTCAAGATCTGTTTTTAGCGAGGCGTAGTTACGGCGCGGAATGATGCGAATACTGGCATGGCTGGTGGTGAGGAAACGTTTGATAACGCTCGGGAGCATCTCTTATGTGTTGTTCATGGGGAATTGCGGAATGAAGAAGGCTAGAAGAAGCTCCGGAGGGGTTTCTGTAGAAAGACATGTAAGACATACAAATGTTCACTAGATTCTCTGAATCAGGTAATAAATTAGGTTTAAAAAAATAAAAATAAAAGTATAAAAAAACGCTTATGATACATCCGGACCCAATAATATTATAGAAGGCAGTTTTGTTTTTTCTTACGGCCGTCACTAGTATGAGAATTGCTGTCTCCTTTCTCTTCCCGCATTATAAACGATTAATCCAGACCACCAGTTGCTCCTACTCTTCCGCCTTCTCTGCATGTGTCATTCCGTTAGCAGGGGTCACAGGCTCACTGAGATCCGCGTTTTGTAACCTCATTTTCATTTCCAACCAAGTAAAAAATCCGGGTGATCTAATAAATTTGTGATAGAAAGCTTCGGCGGTTCTGTGACGGTGAAAGCTGGTTTTTCCTTTGAAGTGCACCGAGCAGCCATATGTTGACAAGCTTTCTAGGAAGTCGTCTTCAGAAAAGCTTCCCATATCAATTATATTTGTATCCGGGGCAGAAGATGTTAAAGTCGCGAGATACCGATTCAGTGGCGCCAAAAAGAGTGCTGACAGAAGTGCAAAATGCCGGCGGACAAACCGCTCAATTTCTTGTGCTGGAAGTAATGAGAATTAGGCCTTGCATTTGAGATTGAATAACGGAACCACTCACGTGAACTTCCGGGGTCCTGAAGAAGCATATCCAGCTTCCGCAGAAATGATGGGTCCTTTGCTATGTATCCCTTATTCTCGTTGGGCATTATGTGTGACGACGGGTCAGTGGCCCGCTCAATAAACGACGTATAAAACATCGAAGGTGCTTTTCTTCTGAACGACATGTTGTGTCAGGTCCGGAATCGAGCAATACCTTGGAGAAATACCTGGTCTCAGGGCCAGCCAGATAGACGACATGCGGCTGGCTATTTTCCTTCCCTTGCGACATTATCCTCTTCAGGAAGAAGGGATTGGTTATGCCAATGAGGTAATGGCGGAGAGGTAACTGGGAAATGTGAGTGGTACTCTTACCAGGCATATATCACTGATCTTACAGAATCTTGGGACGGGCAAAAGTCTATTGACGATCAGCGTAGCCGGTAAAGTTATACAGATGAACGCTCACCCGACTGCATGGTTAAATACGGTCTACAGCAACCCCCAAAAGGGACAGGTCGAATTAGGTCCACCTACATACGTGAGGATTTACTGCTTTATTGAAACTGCTATTGTCTCACTTACGATAGAACTGACAAACTCGCTGGCACATGCTGGATCATCTGCTAATATAACTAGAGGCTCCGAGAGTAAGGCCTGCATAACATCAGACTTCCTTTCCACCGCACTTGTAATCGGAGAGGCTCTGTACTCGTTCAAATATTATATAAAGCTCTGAGAGAGATGTCAGCAAATGTGCTAGTCGCGACCACGAACCCGTAGGCTCTGAGGTATGTATTTCTTTGTACTCGACACGAAGATCTGCTTTGGATGAAGTGCGCGACATAAGACCTTGGAGTGGGAAGCAATTGTGAGGGGGTCTGCACGGCATTATCAGCTGGCGGCACCGGAGCTGGAGCTGAGCAAAGCTGTAGACGAACATGTGAACTTCAAGTATCTCTCCAAGAAATGGTAATTCTTTGATTCCTATCTCTGGCGCGCCCCAAGCTGCAATATTTGAACAAGCGCTCTCAACCAGCGCCGGACTTACGGAAAATTCCAGCATCGAAACCGTCTTAACAATGTGGCTGAACAGCGGCGGGAATTCGTGCTGTGATACTTCGAGATATTAACCGTGGTAGTCCTTCAGTTCTGCGATCAGCACTCACGGAGAATCAAAGACTTTTGTCTGAAGTTCCGCCTGGCGGATACATCTCTTTTCTGCCGGAACAGACAGTATCCATACCAATGTTCAGGGTCGTCTGGATTTTCTTCGTGGGGAACATTAGGAGATGTATGTCGGAACTTGAAGTGGAAGGCGGAATCTTCGATTCTGTCGGGGTTGCTTTTCTCGGGGAAGCTGTAACCAGGTCAATCGAGGCACGCTCCAGTCGGCGGCGCGCGGAGAACAGACCTGCTGAAGCAGATAGTCTGAATATCTGTCGCCGAAAGCTCTGTGGACGGGAACATATATTCGATTTCCACCCCAACTAAAGATTCAACAAGGGTTAGGTACGACTCAATGCTAACACTGGATGTTTTCTCTGGACACACCGTCAATATTGAAGTCACATACTACGCTTAATTGCCGTACTCAGTAAGCCTTTTGCAGCTCCATGTTCAGTATTGGTGGGCAAGAGCTTACAAGGCGATCATCCACTGTCTCAATGCGTCCAGATCAAATGAATAGCTCTGGAGATCATTGGCGAACAGGGCTGCAGTGAAGGCTGAGTCGTTAATGTCAACGACCTCACCAACAAAAGCCATCGCATTCCGAGGAAGTCGAATTGTTTCTTTTTCTGTCGATGTAGGTTCCGAGACCTACAGCTGTGGATGGATGTCAGAAATATGGGTGGGATGGGTGTGGTATATACCAAGCAGTTGTGCTTGATGTGTTGTCAATGGTGGCTAGAGTGGTGTGGCTTGCGTGGCGCTGTCTCAGTATGCATCATGCATATGCATCGTGCATTGTGCGGGGTTTAAAGCCAATCAATTGACAGAGCAGATAACAAAAAGAACTGCAGACATCCACTCGCAGCCTTGCATTGAACACTCTGCATGCTCAATGTACTCGATGTGGTCATTGTGATGTGCAATCTGCGCCTGATTTCAACATCGCGAGAATCCCATCCCAGAGCTTCAATTCTGCTCCAAACATAGCAGGTAGGGCCAATGAAGCTAACAACAGGAGAACGGGGCTATCGGTACCCAGCCGGAAATTGACCACTGTAAAGAACGGCTAGAACAGCGGTGATGCTTTCCTACAGTAAACTGCCGCTGATAGAAAACGACTGTACTAGTTTGGGGAGAGAGAAAAAAATAAATTAACGTTGAGGCGTCTTGAAGGAGGTGCAAAATGTAAAATTCTATCTGGGTTGCGATCACGTGCTAGCACGGAAATCCGACCTCTTTCCCGGTCCGCAACTCCTCAACTTCGATTCCACACACAACTATGGGTCAAACCCCTTCCTCCAGTGCCGGGAATTCCAACCTACCCGGCCAACCATCCGAAACACCTTCCAAAACTTGCTACTACGAGCTACTCTCCGTCGAGCGTACCGCTACCCAGGACGAGTGCGTACAACGCACCTCTACTCTCGTCAAATTTCGTTAAAAGTAACACATATGCCATCTATAGTATAAAAAAAGCCTACCGCAAGAAAGCTCTTGAACTCCACCCCGACCGCAACTTCAACGACATCGAGCGCGCCACTCGCCTCTTCGCCGAAGTCCAAACTGCATACGAAGTCCTTTCCGATCCACAAGAACGGGCATGGTACGATTCTCACCGCGACGCAATACTCCGCGGGACCAGCGGCGACAGCGGCAGTGGTGCGGAGGCGGAAAAACCTGTCGATGTGACAACCAGTGAAGATGTCCTCTCATGGTTCGCGCAGTTCTCGGTGCAGATGTCGTACGAAGACAGCAATCCCCGGGGCTTCTATGTGGTTCTCCGCCGCGCGTTCGCAAAGCTTGTGGATGAGGAGGTTGTAGCAGCTGAGTGGGAGGGTGTGAATCCGATTCATTACCCAGCATTTGGTAGTGCGAATGATACCTACGAGTCCGGGAGTGTCCGGGACTTTTACCTCGCATGGAGCAGTTTCTCAACAAGGAAGAACTTTAGCTGGTGTGATGCCTACTGCTATACTGATGCGCCTGACCGTAAAGTGAAGCGGTGGATGGAGAAGGAAAACATGAGGCTTCGGGAAACAGCAAGGAGGGAGTTCAGCGACACTGTTGTCTCCTTCGTGAAATTTGTTCAGAAGCGGGATCCGAGGTTTACACCTAACACGCAGACCGCGGCGGAGAGGGAAGCCGCATTGCTAAAACGGAGTCGGGAACAGGCGGCTCGACAACGCGCCGAGAACGCGAAGAAGCGCGGCGAGTATAAGGAGGCGAACTGGACAAAGGTTGGCGAGGACGAGGAGAAGGATGGGCTAGAAGGCGATGGAGAGAACGAGGAAGAGAGCGAGGAAGAGGAAGAGGAGGAGGAGGAAGAAGTGGAACGATGGGAATGCATAGTGTGCAAAAAAGTCTTCCAGAGTGCCGGACAGATGGATGCGCACGAAAAGAGTAAGAAACACACTAAGGCTGTCCAACAACTAAAACGGCAGATGATGAAGGAGAATAAGGAATTTGATCTGGATCGAGATGTTAGAGGGAAGGATAAGCCACAAGATGCCGAGCTTAAGTTTACACCTATGGATGATGATGACGCTGCGGTGGAGGATATATTGGATGACATGCCCGGGACGGAAGCACAGACCGATGAGGAGACGGAGCATATACCATTAACCACGGAGGATGACCCCGAGGCTGAGGACAGAGCAACAGACTCAGAGAAGCCACCTACATCTGAAACCAAATCAGCACCAGAACCAGAACCAACCGCAGACTCCGACTCGGATGAATACGTCTCACGGGAAAAGTTCTCAGCGCGCATCCTCGGGGAAGATGAAGATCTAGATGGACTCTCAAGCGGGCTTGCATCAACAGCAATCTCGGATCACGAAGACTCCAAGTCCGCCACAAAGATGGGAAAAGCAAAAGCCAAGCGAGCAAAGCGTGCGCAGAAAGCTGCTGAAGCTGAGGAACAGAAGGCACAAACGACTGATGTCAGTTTCCTTGAGATATGAACTGGTGGAACAACGGCTAACTTGTCCTACTGTTTAGTTCGGCTGTGCATCTTGTAAAGAATGCTTCCCGTCCAAGACAAGGCTTTTCAATCACTTGAAAGAGAACCCGAAGCATGCAAAACTTGTGCCTATAAACAGTGGTGGCGGTGGTAAAAAGAAGGGGAAGAAGTAGTAACTGGGAAACCTGTGGTTTTTTGTGGCGTTTTTGGCATTGGCATATTGGAATATCGGCATGTTAGAAGTATATTAGACTTATCATTATTGGCGTATCGTGGCAGCAGCGGTGGATATCATTACATTCATTGGTATATAAAAGCAATAGAAGGCAACTCCTCGGATTATACACCTTTGACTCCCGCCTAATTTCCCCCCTACCCACCCGCTGGTAAAGTAATCATCCTCTCACTCCTCGCAAACCCTGGCGTCAATTTCTCCACTCCACTAGTCTGAGCCTGCAACCACCGAATCTCACGATCCTGTACAAGCTGCTGAAAGTACTTCTCTGCCTCAAACGTGCAGCTATAATTGATCGGTGTCCACCCGGGGCGGTTCTGCGTTTCCACATCTGCCCCCCTCTCCACAAGCGTACGTATAACCTTGAGATGACCATACGCAGCCGAATAATGCAGTGCCGTATTCCCCAAGTTATCAGCCACCTCCGGATCCGCGCCCATATCCAGCAATATCTTCACACCATCAGTTTTTGTCCATAGCAGGGGGGGGAGGAAGCGGAAGAACAAACATTAACAACGCCATCCCTCCCCGCCATCGCAGCAACCATAAGCGCAGTAACACCAAGTCTATTCCTCCAATTAAGGCTCTCCTGAAACCGGGTGGCAAGGAAATGTACCACCTCTTCGTGGCCTTCCGCCGCCGCAACCATCAATGGCGTATCGCCGACATTGTTCTTGCTCACACCATCACATTCGTGGTCTGCCACTTCTACAAAGTATCGGACGATACTGAGATGGCCAAATTGTGCGGCGAGGTGGAGTGATGTGTTACCCGCCAGGTCTGGGTTGAAGACGGATTTGGGGTTGTTTTTGAGGATGCGTTTGACTCTGTTGGAGGAGGTTAGTGGGGGGGAAAGAGAAGGGGGTGAGTGGGTATAACATCAGGAGGTTGTCGGCGTGGATGCCTCGACGGAGACGAACAGATACATCAATCCTAATGTTGGACGGTTAGTTACTGCTGCTGCATATATAGAGAGGGTGAGGAGCACATACATGGTTGTAGGTGTAATATATTGTTGGTGTAGCAGTCGGGAGCTTGAGAGATGGAGCTCTTGCTCTTGCTCTAAGTTTAGCTAGACGCTGATCTCTGGTCTGGGGTCTGGGGTCTGGGGTCGCCCCAGACGCGAATGCGCGGTTGTTGACGTCAGTAATAGAGAATGTGGCAAAATCCAGAATTTACATTCGTAAATTTTCATCCATTTAGCCAATTAATGGTGTGGTCGACTTGTAGATTTGCCCGGGGTCCACGTTTACGTCACATGCCCCCCAATTATCATCCCAACCCAACACGCCTGTTTGAGGCTATTCCCAGGAGGTAATTTCTGTGATTATAATAGTTACGCCAACACATATCACTCGCATTTCGCTTTGACAGTTGGTTTTACGTCCCATCATTCGTTGCGGTAATCAGCATCCCGCTGAACCTTCGTCAAAGGGGTTCCTTGGGATAGCTAGTAGGAAGTGCTAGAGAAGGGCATCGATTCCTTTCATTTGATGGGATTACATTTTCCATCACTCGTATAAGTTCTCGATGCATTCTAGAGTACTTGTACACAAACCCAACCAAACATCCAGTACAACACCCCCAGCGTATAAAGAAACAGAATATCAGTACACCAGACCAATAGCCTAAAGCTCATCCTTCACCTTCACCTTCACCTTCTCCGTCTCCCCAACCGGCTTCTTCCCAGCCCCAGCCTCACTCAAATGTCCCAGTTCCCCCTCCAACTTCCTCTTCGCCAGCCTCGCCACCTCCTCATCATAAGCCGTCCACTCAGGCACCTGTCTACGTGCCCTATCCAGCTTCGGTTCCTTCGTCATAGGGTTATTACAAAGATCAATAGTTTTCGCATCCTTCAAACTCTCATCACTACACCACGTCTCACACCACAACCAATCCTGGGGTAACGAATGGATCGGTAAAATACTCTGCATATGATTCGGTAGATCCTGGTCCAAATTCGCTAGACTCTCTGGATCAGCACTAAGCTGGTGGTATTGCTGTCTCAATCTATCCCCAGCCGCAATCTGTCTGAATTTCTTTAGATCCACGACGTAAAGTGCTGAAATATGATATGGTAATCCCTGCAGGAATGTTTTCCAGTATCCCTGTTTCCAGAAACGGAATCCTTCGATTTCTTTGCGGGAGTCACACATGGGTGTGAAGCCGTATGGAGCGCCTTCAAGGTCGAGGTCGACGAGTTCTTTGAGGTCTGTACGGACGATTTGGTCGGCATCGACGAAGATGACATTGTCGAGGTCGAGGGGGAAGAGGACGTCGAGGAAGAGGATTTTGTAACCCCAGATTTCGCGTTGTTTTTCTTTTTGGGCGCGGAGCCAGTGAGGCCATTTGTAGGTTACTAGCTCATAGTCGAAGCCGTACTCCTTAGCCATGATTGGGATGAAGTCCTACTTCGTCGTTAGTAGATGCAGAAGATTGCGAGGAGGGTAGGGGAACCTTGAAGGATGGAGAAAGGAAGTTTTCAATAAACCAAAACTTGACGGTGTGCTTTGTGTTCTTCATGACGCTAAGCATCATGATACCCAAAAACCGTTCATAAAGATGACCACTCGCAACCGAAAAGATATTGATCTCCGCCTGTGGCTTAGAGTCTACGGATTTCAAGATGCCACTGAACCATTTCTTCGCAGTATCAACTGCTCCCTTAGAAGTGGGCGGTTCAAGCACATCTTCATCTTCCATCCCAGGATTCCTCGACATCCGTGGGAACAAAGTGGCTCCTTGGAAGCTCATCAGTGCGATATCAGGATCCTCGTTACCATGCTGCCCCATCGGCCCCTTAGTCCCAAAGCTATCGATCTTATAGATCTCCCTTGACCTGCCTTCCTTGAGCTCCATCTTCCATATTCCGGGATTAGCCTTGAACTGGAAATAACCCAAATTGGCCATAATAATAGTGTCGGCAAAGTGAGGTGACTTCTCTGTTCCAAGAACAAGCTGTGCTCCACGAGGGGGTTGACTGGTAGTGTCGCGGGAATGTCCTTCGATTAGGATACTCTCCAGTTCATAGAGTGCCTCGATATCGGCGCCACGAAGGCGCTCTTTGAGAGTATCCAGCTTAAGGTTATCGAGATCATGAATGGATTCTTTGGGAGTGACAAGCCATGATGGAGGAACATCCATGGAGAGTGAGAGCAGAGGTCCTTGTGGGATGTTGTCGAAACGGGCACCGGGGCTGAAGAGACGTCTAAAGTAACATTAGCCCCATATACAAATGGATATCTTTCAGTAAACCTACCCATTACCATCGAAAGCCGGGATGGAGTTTAAGACATGACGATAAAACCGTTTCACAGGCAACTCATTGATAAACTTGGAAGGATTAAGGAATATCTTCAGGTAGACGCCGCTCATTTCAGACAACACCTTCAGGAGAGGAACCCATTTCTGAGCTATCTCACTCGATGGATCGATAGAAGCCACAATATGAATTGTAGCACTATCCTTACTACCGACTGAGATGGATGTATGTTCTCCCGTGAGCATCGTCCCAGGCACATCTGTGCGGATGATATCCGGCGTCTGGAACAATCCGACAGGGACCTCCGATATAGTAGTCAAAGCGACCTGGTTGGTGAGCGCTGCCAAACCGAAGGGACCACTATGGACGGTTAGAAGCAGCTTCTCTAAACCACGACCAAATCAACATACCTTTTCTGTAGTTTTTCAACGACGTCCAAATCCTTCGCCGCCAAAAGAACCGGCTTAATTCGTTTGGTGTGTTCATATTCCAAAAGCTGCTTGAAGTCTGCTACATCAAACGAGTCTTCTCTGGAAATCGGCCCAATAACCTTTGTCTCTGTAAGCATAAGGTGCCTCACATACAGATGCCAGAATTGCTTACCCTTCCATTGATAATAACCGCTCTCTCTCCTGGCTGAATACCGGCGTTTTTCAGCAGGACTTGGCTCTGTCTCCAGAACTGCGCAGATTCAATTTGATCTGGATAGGCCCAGCTCTCCCCTTTGACACTTTGCAACATATCTTGAGCACTAGGCAATTCTGCGAAGCCTAAGGTCGGGTTTATTTCACCGACTAACTTGCGAAGGGTTTCAGGAGTCAGGGACCCAGCTTGCTGAAATTGATAAACCAAGGTAGACAATGTAGGTTTCTCAAGGGTTATTTGCGGATTGTTAATGAGTATCAAATTTACACCAGCTTCGTCTTTCTGCAATTCTGCCGCTCCAGTAAGGTGATCGTATCCATCCTTTTCATCGAAATCTCCAATAACCCAGATGCTGGTTTCTGATGTACTGTTGGGATTATCAGAATCTATCCTGGGTAGCTTTCCAAATATTTCATTATTGCTCTCTACAACTTCCGCAAAATTGATCAACTTAATATCATCGCTCTCCTGGAAGATATATGTATTGCGTCTTAATGCAGCACCTTCTAGAAGCAAGGCTCCAATGTCTGTGTTATCGTCAGGAGGCGATTCGTATAGATTACGCTGGACTATAGCGACATCCAGCTGAAGCTTTGTACTCATTGACGTTATCCAGTTATCATCTTTGGGGAGTGGCTGGCCATTGATGAATATCGGTGGGGTTGGAGTGTTAGTTCCCAACCTCTTCTGCCACTTCTTAACCTTTCCAATCCTTTTGGCGAGTGATTTATCCACGAATACTTCCTCCAGTGACAAGGCATGCTTTTGTTCCCGCAACTTTCTGTGTTCCACAACGCTATCGAAGATCTTCCGCTTGGGATCGGGCAGGGAGATGCCATCCTCCTTAATTATATTACCAACGTACATCAAAGCAGCCTGAAGACCGAACACATCAACGAGGTGGTAAAACACCTTTGCTTGATTTTCTGCGTGGCGGGTTTTTATAAGAGGTACAAGGCCGAATCGCAAGGCAATCTTTCTTTCCACAAAGTCTCGAAGTTCACGGTAAATGAGCGTAAGGTCCTCCTTGGATGTTAAATCAACCGGTATCACTAGATGGTAGACGTTCTTCCTGACTGAATGTAGTTGACCAGGATACATACGTCGGAGAAGCATCATTGGATTATTTGTCCAGCCACTGTAACGTGAATCCTTCTCGAGGTTATTCAGCCAGATAATGACGTCGCCCCCTTCAGTTGTGTCTCGATAGTCGAATCTCTCGACCTTCTCATCTTCCTTTGCTGCAGCCAAAGCATTGTGGGAGAGCAAACGGATCGCATCCGACGGCTCGAGACCCAGCAACTGGAATCCGTTGATATATCTCCTTTCTCTTCTTAGATGCTCCAACAATGCAAATGCATTTATCTGCGACTGCTCCATCTGAAGCCCATTAATCCACAACAAATTTTTTCCAGGTCCAACAGACATATCCCAGTTGTTTTGCAACTCCTCGCTGACATTAGCATTAACTTCACCAGCAGCAATAGTCGCGGAATGCTTCGGGAAATCCTGGACCAGTCGTTGGAGCGTCCCAAACGAATCTTCAGAAGCCATAACAAAGCTTGCGGCCTTGTACCCAAGTCCAGCAAGATCCTTCGGTTGAAGCGGCTTAATATCATGTGTCTCAGTATCCTCCAACTGCCTCAAAGGTTGCTGAGTTGTAGCACCCTCGTCATCAATAGCAGCTTTATCTTTCCCGGCGTCGCCTTCCACATCCCGATCATCCATAACCATATAGTCCGTCTTCTTCAACACCAATGACACACCATACCCGCTCAAGATCACCGGTCTCTCCTCCGGTTCTATCGGCGGTCGATAGCGCACTCTGTAAGAAACATATCCTGCTTCCGCATAACGCTTCAACCGCTCATGGTGCGCCTTAAATTCCGGAGCCTGAATATCCGCATACAGTATCGCCGCGGGTTTATCCTCATCCAACTCCAACGCACGATCAAACTGTAGTTTCCTCCGGTTGTTCGGGAACCGTTGGTGACCTGTAATCATATCCGCGAACTCCCCCTCCCATTCACACGTTTGCTTCGACGACCACTGAACCCACACCTGACATGACGAGTTGAATAACTTCCCCATGATCGGCACCAGGCTGTTCTCATAGTAATGGTAATGGGCTTCTATCCGTGGAGCAGCGGCATGGATCGAAAGCGCAAGGTTGAATGAAGAGAGCTCCGTCGGGTCGGTGAGGAAGCCTTCCGCGTTTGCAATTCGGAGAAACTCATCGTAAAGGTCTTTATCGGAGGACTTATCGGCGAAGGCACCGGACGAGATTCTGTCAAGGAGTGGGAAGTAAGAAGCCTTATTTTCTTGTGCGGCTGTTTCTCTATCTACCATTAACACCACAAACCTAGAGAGTAAAGCTCTAGCTAGACATACAGTAGCTCTAGAATAAACGGAGCGCTCTTCCACGACGCTTTGAGGCCGACATTAATTGCTGGGCTTGCGCCGGAAATTGGGAATAGGAACGGTGCGAGGAGTAATAAGCCGGTAGTGAGAGGTGTGTTGACTCCTCGGAGCCGCATGTTGAAGTGTGGTTGTGTATTGAGATCTGCTGGGTTGTTGTCTTGCCTTTTGGACAGCTACACAGTTGTTGCGGCTCATGTGTGCCAAGAAGGCCACCGTGGTAGCGCGAAACCCTGAAAACGGCTCCGAGTGGGCTTTCATGACGGATAAAAAAAGCCTCCATCATTCGATTCTTCCATCAGCAACTGGAGCGGCAGCTAACGAACCACCGGCTGAAATACCCGATAGCTTGTTTAAGGCTACTCTAACCTCCATGAACGAGCAGGCAAGCGGGACTATGGGGCGAGAGGGTGTAGGTGGGCTGTTTGTGGGCTATTTATCGGAGGGATTGAATCATGAGCCGTTTGCATTGCCGGAGAACTCTCGAGGTACCAATACTATCAAATTGAGCTGGAATATACATCGGCTGCAATCAACGATGATGCTTCAGTTCCTGCACGATTATGCAGTTGCATTGATAGCTTTGATAGCCCAAATTTCGTTGAGAAAAAAATTTGTTTCAAAAAAAAAAAGCGTACACCTCACTCACTGATTTATCCGACTGCTTCTCTACAGTCACGCACAAATGACTGTTTTATGTTTCCCCCCACCTCAAGTCCCTTAAATGTCCCGTTCTTCAAAGAAAAACCTCTACACAAATTCGCACTCGATCTTCCATGACAATCTAGATCTCCACTTCACGAACGATGGCCAAAAACCCCCGCAAAAACCCACCGCACTACCATTCCCCATTAGTCACGCACAAACGGGCCGCCACAAGTCCTCCCATCCCCGCCAAAAGTCCGCAACACCGCACCTTCACCCCGCACACATTTTCACCACCCTCGCCACACCACCATCACCCACTTTCGCTTTCTCCACCACCATCCTCCTTTTCACCCACACCTTCACCGTGTCCCTTCCTCTCCCCAACATCAATGGTCGAAATCGAAGAACTCTCTGATGACGACATCGATTCCGGGATTGAACTTCTCCACGGTGAATTCGAAGACGCACCTGACGAGTCACAACAAGAAGAAGAAGAAGATTCCGACTCAGAAGACAAAGACGAAGGCGAAGAAAAACATACCGTCCTACGGGGATTACAACGACCCTGGGCACAACAACTACATCCCTCTCGGAAACGGGAGTACACAGAAAGTCTTGATGGGGGTAGTGAAGGGGATGAGAGTGGGGGAGAAAATGCGAATACGGATTCTAATAGTGGGGGATGGATCCGTTGGAGAAGATTGGCACCGCTTAGGAAGTGTGCGGAGGATGTGAGTAGTAGGATGAGTACGCCGGAGTTTATGATGGAGATGGAACTCTGAGATGGTGGGTTTGTGAAGCTCGATTGATGGCTGGTACGCTATTGTATCTATTTACTTTGATGTTTGGGGGTTTTCTTGGATAGATGGGGGAGTTTCTTAGGGTTTTATATGGTGGAGTCATGTTCTGCATTCTGAGAGCTTTTGAGGCGTTACTTTGGGCGTTCCAGGGGGTTTATATGGCTCGATAATTGTACGATATTATACTCTATAGAAATGCACCAATAATGATGCTTGTAAATCTGTGGACCCCTGGTGACCTACCCCACAACCGATACAAGCCGCAGCTAGGCGTAACATCACTACCTCCAACCATCGTCAGTTTCTCCATAAGCTGCAATTGCAATACACTGACTCTCTACTTCTTGTATAGTATAGTATACCAGCTACCATGAAGCCAGTAAGAAGCTCTCTCCTCTCCTTGAGCTTCCTACGTCCCTCATTACCGTTACCGGCCGTCTCCACAAGCTTTAGCTCTCGGCTACCGTACAGCACCTCCAACACCACAGGAACTGGAAAGCGAAAGCTCAACATCCCCATAGACTTCAATGCCAGCTCCTAGTACCTCCTCCTCATCTCCCCCTCCAACCTCCCAAACTAACCCTCTCCACAGCCTCTTCCACATCCCTCAACACGCCCTCTCCGCCCCCGAGCTTCCCGCAGACTTCAAAACCACCTCCAAAACCAAGCGCATGAACCTATACCAATCCATCAACAACGCCCTCGCCTGCATCCTCGAGTCCGATCCAAAATCGCTCATCTTCGGCGAAGACGTCGCCTTCGGCGGTGTCTTCCGATGCACCACCACACTCCTCGACCGCTTCGGCACACAACGCGTCTTCAACACCCCACTAACTGAGCAAGGAATCATGGGCTTCGCAATCGGTCTCTCCTCATCTGGATACACCTCTCTCCCCGAGATCCAATTCGCAGATTACCTCTTCCCCGCGTTCGACCAGTTACACAACGAGGCTTCAAAATGGCGGTACAGAAGCGGGGGTGCAAAGGGGTTTAACAGTGGGAATTTAGTGATCCGGATGCCGTGTGGGGGTGTGGGTCATGGGGGGTTGTATCATTCGCAGAGTCCTGAGGGGTTTTTTTTGGGGATGCAGGGAGTGAAGGTTGTGATACCGAGGGGACCGGCGCAGGCGAAGGGGTTACTCATTGCCGCGGCGAGGTGTGGGGATCCGGTGGTGTTTATGGAGCCAAAGATATTGTATCGGGGGGCGGTGGAGGAGGTGGCGTTGGCGGATTATGAGTTACCGATTGGGAAGGCGCAGGTTGTGCAGGAGGGGAAGGATTTGACGTTGGTGAGTTATGGGACGATGATGTATACGTGTGAAGCTGCGGCGAAGGCGGCGAAGGAGATGTTGGGGGTGGAGGTGGAGGTGGTGGATTTGAGGACCGTGCATCCGTGGGATAAGAAGACGGTTACGGAGAGTGTGAATAAGACGGGGAGGTGTGTGGTTGTGCATGAGGCTTCGAGGACGGGTGGGATTGGGGAGAGTGTGGGTGCTGAGGTGCAGGAGAGGTGCTTTTTGAGGTTGGAGGCACCGGTGACGAGAGTTACCGGGTGGGATGTGCCTATGCCACTGGTGTTTGAGAATTTGATTATTCCGGATGTTGCGAGTAGGTTTTGACTGATCATTCGTGGTGTGGAGCGAATGCTAATTTGAGATGTTTAGGAGTCTTTGACGGGATCAAGAAGACGCTGGAATACTAGTATCGGTTTTTTGATGGATCCGACTCGAAGATTTAGAGTAGATATTGTGTTTTGGGGAATTGTATCTATTGATTACTGTTGAATATACCGGATCTTTTTGAAGCAAACATTATTTTAGATGCACTGCGAGACCTTGTGAACGCTTGTGGACGTAATCTCGATGTTTTCTCCACCGTTCATCACCATAGCTGTACAGCTGCAAATACTTCGATGCTCATCTACTATGACGTATGCGCTCCCTCTAGCCTGCCGCTTCCTCTTATCGGATAAGATCCCCGCCTCCTCCCACCCCGAATCCTTAATATGTGCACATACCCGTGCAACATGCCGCAGCATCAAACCACAAAGTAGATGGCTGACTTCATAGCCGGGTGTGTGCCTTCCCCCATTCCTCCCTCCCTCCTCTAACCATCCACGCAGCTACATCTCCGGCGCAGCCTCAATAATCCTCGGCTCCCCCCTCGACATCATCAAAGCGCGCCTACAATCCCCTCCCATCAACAAACCTACCACTTCCCTACCTCCCGCTCCTTCCTCACCGGTCAGTCCCCCTCCCCCTCCCCATATCTCCCACTAGTTAATACCCCCTAGGCACTGCCCCCCCAATCGCCACCTGCGGCGTCCTCAACGCCCTCCTCTTCACCACCTACAACCGCTGTCTCCCCCTCCTCCCATCCCCCCATTCCCTACCCAACATCTTTACCGCCGGCGCCCTCGCCGGCCTCACCACCTTCCTCATCTCAACACCCACAGAAGTCGTCAAGCTCCGCGCACAGCTATCTCAGCCCCCTGTTTCCTCGTGGGTTATCACGCGGGGTCTAATAGCGATACATGGGATAAAAGGGCTATATATCGGCGGCGGAGTAACCGCGCTCAGAGATGCGGTTGGGTATGGGTTCTATTTTGCGGCGTATGAAGGGGTGAAGAGGGGGTTTGGGGAGCCGGAGGGGGCGAAGGCGGTGTTGATTGCGGGCGGGGTGGCGGGGTGTGTTACGTGGGCTAGTGTGTATCCGTTGGATGTAGTGAAGACGAGGGTTCAGACGCAGGTTTTTGGGGGGAGGGGGAGGGGTTATTAGGGTGGGGAGGAGGGAAGGGGAAGAGGGAGTGGCATGGTGGATTGGGAGCGTGGGAGTGTGCGAGAGTTGCTTGGAGGGAGGGGGGGTGGAGGGTTTTTTGTGATGGGCTGGGGGTTTGGTGAGTTTTCTTGAGATGAGAGGTGAGGGTGGGAATACTGATATGAAGGGGGGAGAAGTATGGCGAGAGCGTTTTTGGTATGTACTCTGTGAATAGGTGGGAGGAGAGGATATTTACGTTGTGTGTGTGATTGCAGGTGAATGCGGTTCAGGTAAGATGGTGTTTTTTGCGCTACTTGTAGCTGGTGCTAATGGGGCTACTGACCCAGTGGGCCATTTATGAGTACATCATGCGGCAGATCCGGGACTCCAGTTCCATCCACCGCCAACCTGATATCAAGGTTTGATTCCGGCCGTTGTGGTTCAAGGCAGAATGTCCGCCTCTCATGGGCGTACACATCTAGAAGGGTCCAGTCCGCTCTTTGACAGGCAGCAGGCTGATACGAGGGCACATCCCCTCGTAGGAAAGATTGGAGATGAAATCAGGCCTTAGAACCTTCTAAGCAATATTTTGGACTTATACAGCTTCAATAATCCAGGCTACAACCCTCGAATCTCTCGAATTCCTATGGTACATATATCTCGCACCGAACGCGCCCCCGCAAGTCATTGAAAGATGAAATCGTTCCATGAGGCAAAGAGTACATGGACTTGTTGGACCATATGCTTTCTCTCAATTAGACGCAAAAAACATCCAGAATATCCAAGAAAAAACAAAAACCCATATGCAAAAATACTTGGCGGGTATATGGCAAAAAGAAAAAGGATGAACACAGGAGATAAAAACCAGATGCAAACAAAACATACCCACGACCCATCTGATTGTCCAAATAAAGTCGCAAATCATTCCCCAAGAAAAATTTGTGTCATAAAAACTCCATCTACTATGTATCTATGAAAAAACCTTAGAAATTCTCCTTGCCCCTATAATATAACTTGTCAGTATTGTACTACGTGATTCTGTGAAGCAATTGTGAACATACCAGACAAAAGAAAAGCCGGGCTCAGAATACTGGTTACACTTTACATGTAACGTCGATCCAAGGGCCTTAGGTCCGCAAAAGAACACACCAACTTCGGCCGGCTTATGTATCGAGCGAACACTTTTGAACACCGTATCCCAGTTTGGTCTCCCAAAATTGGTGGGGGCACGAAGTCCAGTGATGGCGTCCTTCTCGGCATTGGCGTCGTTAATCATAATGTTGGTGGCATCATCCGGTTTGATCTTTGCCGTCAAGTAAGTGTGAATTTCGATGAGATGTCCAATATCCTGTGCTTCGATAGCGAGAAGTAGTGAACGAAACCATTCGAAGGAACCAAAATCACGGCAAATCCAGAAGAAATAGACTTTGTGGAGTCGTGTCTTCTTCTGCGGGTAATTACTCCTATACCAGATACTCTTCAAAATCGACGCGAAAGGAGTAACACCAATACCGGCACCGACAAGTATAGCAACCTCATATTTAAACACGTCCTCTGATGCACTTCCGAATGGACCATCAATATAAACCCGAGGTAGAACTCTTCGGATAGCTGGGTCGACATCCTCTTTCGTGTTTTTATCAACACCGATAATCCTGGATTGTCTGTTATTCCGTTTCGCGTCCCTACCGACTTCATTCTTTTCTAAGTTGCACCCTAGGGTTTTTCCAAGTGCTTTGGTGAAACCTCCAACCATACGGACATGAACCGATATGTAATCCTCTTCCGGAGCACTGGTCAGTGTAAATGGGTGGTATTGCCAGATGGAGACTTCCGGACAACATAGGAAAATGTATTGCCCTGCCCTTGCCTTGGTGTTCTCCTTCATGATCTGGATTTCCACCACGTTGCTTGGGTGTTCAATGACCTTGCTGATATATGTCTTGTGCTTTCCTCGAACCTCACGCCAAGTCCTCTCACAGAGGTAGAATAGACCACCGACCATCCAAAACTTCCAAAAGATTCCAATACCGGCACAAAAAGGGGGTCGGTCCGGTTTGATCATGCAGAACGCTCCATGGAAGGACCAGAAAAAGAAGAATACCAAGAATAGGTGATGGGAGTACCAGAATCTCTCGAAGTTGGCACGCCTCGGCCCCTCTAAAGCGGTGATTGCCATTGCCATCAGGCAGATCATCATAATGTACCCAGTCCAGCCTGGTCCTGAGATGAAATTTGCTTTCAGCCAGCCGACGAATCCAAGCTTGTTTTTGATGGCCAATTGCGCAAAGTTGTTCCAGTGAGCAATGGTGTGAACCCATGCGAATAAAACGATCGACCACCCAGTCACTGCGGCACATTGTCAGTGATACATAAAGACAACTACTGGTGAGACCTGTTACTCTTATGGAGAGCAATGTTCTTATCTATTGTAATGTTAATATGACTATTGTTCCATGAAGTCAAATATATACTCACCAAATGGGATAACTCCGTTGAGAGCAGTTTGCCGAGCTGTAGAAATCAAGTTACGGCATACCGCTGCAACTAGTTAGTATATGGTTTCCTGGAAGGCCTGAGGGTGCTGACGGAAAAGAATCAACGCAGCATCAACATGCAAGGTCAAGGCGGCTGCCCTTGCTATGGGTAGAGTCACGCCGAAAAGCTCTCGTGGTCCGACCAGATTATCCTAAGGTGCCTTGTCAACATGGGGAACTGGCACTCCACCTTATGGCTAGGCGATTGTCGAACCTTTAACGAGTAATGAATGAACCCGAAGCCAAAAACTAGCAAATGCAACAACATAAATACACCAATGAAACTGAGAGGACGTTAGAATTTGGCAAGTTGCACCACGTAGAATATCGCACATACATCCGTCTGTAACCTTCGTTTACCATCCTGCATGCACACAGTTAGACCGATCCACGAAATGTAACGTGAAGCGAACATACCAGCGGTCTATTTTTTCATTCATTGTGAGTATCTTCATTCCAGAATGTGTGATTTCTGTAGAGCCCATCTTTGTCGCTAGGGCTGGCCATCGCGATCTCTCCGACTGTGGAGTGATCGATCGGTCCGACATTTCCATGTTCATCGTGCCTGCGAGCGTTCTACGCCCAGGGACAAGCTCTCAGGACAGGAGGTAGGTAGGGGGCTCTATGTTCAGAACCAGCTGAACTGCTGATACTCCAGGCGTCGATGCGGGAGTGTGCGCAATGTGATGCTGAGGGAACAGTTCTCGACAACTTTGGCACGATATCGGTTGTGATGGTGGTGCTGTTGCTGTCGCTGTAAGGAGGGTGGGAGGAGTGTTCCGTCGCACGGGACTCTGCCCGCTGTGCTGATTGCTGCTTTTATTTATCACAAGGAATGAAATGACCAAAAGAAACAACAATAAATGCTGGCGGAAGGGATGCGGCGGCTGGAGCTGGTGGAGCAATGCGAACGAAGGTGAAGGTTGTAGAATACTATGGACGATATAGCGGAATTCCAGTTGCAGTTGCACAAGGGGTTGCAGCAGGGACCTCTCCACTCTGTTTTGGCGCCAAGGTCGTCTGATTTCCCCTCCTCAACTCGTCCAACAGTCCTTTGGTTGCTCCCTCCACCACTTTCCCTCCAGTTTCGCTGCTTATAACAATAGGAGGTACTAAGTGGTATGAGCATACCCTTGCACTTTCGCATCAGCGCGTATGTTGGGGTTTAGTACCAATCGTTTCAGACAGCTCATCACGAAACGCTCATGTCGCAAGTTTGTATGGTACCAGTCAATATCTTACAGTCTAGTGGAGAGATTTTTGAGTGGATATGTTTGGTCCTCTGTAGATGTCGGCGGGTAGTTGCCGAAGAGATGCGAGGGTCAGAATTAGTTCTACCGCCACGAGGCTGCTGTTCCTGAATTGAGAACCTTGGCAGTAAACTACCGTGTCCGATAAACTTTCCCTTAACATTCACAATGGCACAAAAAAAGAATGGCAGCGCATCCGTCTATGACCGCAACAAACATAAGAGAAACCCTCCATCGAAAAAGGTTCGCCGAGGTATGTTACCGCCCACGCCCGCAACTCTGCTTAGTAACGACCCCACTCTATGCCTTATATGTGGAAGGCGCTCAAAATTGATGCGATATCTAGAGATTCCAGAATCGTGGCAGGTTTAATCTGCTGGATCCCTTTGACAGCGTTGATAGTAGATGAAGTACTGGTATGAGGAATAGACTCTTAAACTACTAGTACTCGGATGCAAAATAGAGTACTCCCCTACGTAAACACCCATACTATCAGCGGCTTTTGGTTGCCGGGTCCCGATGGCGAGGAAACGTGCGCAAGTCGTTGGTTCGTACGGCATTAATACCAGCTACAGCACCCTGACTCTTCATCTTGCAATGTAACACAGAAACGGCGAGCGATATAATAATCATCTATTTCTGTCGTGGCTTTGCTTCGGCCTTTGATTTTTCTTGTTCCTCCAATTCTTAAAGGCAATGTGAAATGTATGTATTTGTCCTTTAAGCACACTAAGACGCGGCTGAAGTCTGCGCCTCGTATCTTGGACTTTTGGTGTTTCCCCTTACTCTGGGTATAGAACAACCGTTCTATGGAAATATTAATGCCATATGATCTCCCCTCATCCACATGTCGTTGTGATACGCAACACCATCTCCATCTCCGCATACCCACGTTAGGTACTCCTGACTATCGAAACTATTATCTCTCGACGTCTTTTTAGGTTCTCTCATCCGAAATTAGAAGACCCAACCCGGCCCTGCGTGCGGCAGCGTCATCCCCAGAGAGGTTAGGTGCCTCGAGGCTCTAAGCAGGTAAATATCTGTACCCCGCGCCAATCATTAGAGGCTTTTTGCGACAACGGGGGCGGAACATCAGAAAACCCGTGCCTGAACAAACATCCTCTTTTGACGAGCGAAACGCCTTCTGTTACTCCTTTACAATAAAAAATGGCTTACTCGGGAAATCAGCATCTGTACCACCAGCGCGCCAACAGCGGGAATCAGACTCCAACTCAACGAGGTGAGTGAGTGGTTCTATCGCCGCCTGGCCCGCGCGGACCTCCGCCAACTATCGCGTTCTTGGCTAAGCTGCTTTTAACCTCGTACCTTAAAAGTAGGCGGTCGAGGAAGAATGGCCAACGATCTTGGTGCAACCTTTTATCCTGGAAGGGACGACTACATGATGCCCGAGTTGAACATCGTGTCTCCCGCTCCTCAGCGGTTTGTTCCCTCTCTTTCATTTTCCCTCTCCCCTATTCAACAACCTTCTTTACCTCCTTCCTCCTCTCTTCCCTCCCTTCCTCCCTTCCTCTCTACCATCCCCCCTTTCCACTCTTTGTTTACTCCATACCCATACCCATTCGTTCATTCATTCTTTGTTTCATCCGTCTGTCGTAATTCAACTCCTTGCTAACACAGCTAAACCCCAAATCAGTCTGATGCCAGAGGTACCTGTTCAGATCGCCGACAGTCTCGAACATCTTGAGCTCGAGGCAAACCATCCTAGGGGTCACATGCACAGAAATGGCCCCCATCGAGGATACCATGACACATACACCACACAGCCCTCGTCACAAGGACCAGGGTCAAGGCCCATGAGCGAAGATCGTCACGCCTCATACCACTCCTCAATTGCAGACGACTACCTGAACCGGTTTGACTCGCACGTGGAAGAGCCTTCATACTCTCCTTTCCCCCGACTCATCAACCCAGGTCCTAATATACCGCCTTCCGATGAAGAAAAAGAGATGCAAATCGAGAGTGCCCGGATGGATGTACTTTCGTCCAATGATCCAGAGATGCAGTTGATATGGGCCCAGGATGCGTTGAACTACATTGAAATTGCGATGAACCATTATACGCGAATTTCAGATCCTCCAGGGCGACCGCAAACGCCACCGCTTGAGCATCAGATCAAGACGGATGCGATCAATGTTGTAAGCTTTTTGGCAGATCAACATCACCCCCGTGCCGAGTTCATGAGGGGCAATTGGCTGGAGTTTGGAAAGTTTGGATTCCGAACAGACAAGAAGGAAGCATTCCGGTGCTATGCTCGGGCTGCGGAAAAGGGCTATGCTCGAGCAGAGTATCGAATGGGCATGCAGTTTGAAAACTCCAACGAGCCACAGAAGGCCATCCAACGCTATGAACGGGGTGCACGTGCTGGGGATTCTGCTTCCAATTATGTGGGTAATCCAACCTTTTTGCTGATGGAGGATGTTAACATGTCCATAGCGGTTGGGAATGATGACATTACTCGGTCAACACGGATACAAGCAAGACTTTGCAAGAGGATGTGATTTGATCCGGGCTGCTGCCGAAACTGCGGACGAGAACGCTCCTCAGGGTGCTTACGTGAGTACTCTGGTGCAAAGCACTATTGTCGGTACCAAAATTCTAACATTAAAGGTTACAGGTATACGGGATGCTCCTCGCCCGGGAGCTACCTGGAATTGATGTCCCTGAAGGCTACTTACCTGTTGATCTGCACTTGGCTAAAGAAATGATTGAAAAAGCGGCTTTTCTGGGGTTTGCGGTATGTTTTATGTTACAAATTTCTCTAATAACCAGTGGCTGACAGTTGTTCAGCGCGCTCAACTCAAAATGGGGACTGCATACGAGTTATGCCAACTGGGCTGCGATTTCGATCCTGCAATGTCTCTACATTACAATGCGCTAGCTGCCAGACAAGGTGAAGCCGAGGCAGATATGGCTATCAGCAAGTGGTTTTTGTGTGGTCACGAAGGCATCTTCGACAAAAACGAAGAACTTGCGTACGTGTATGCCAAAAGAGCAGCAGCAAGTGGGCTCGGGACTGCCGAGTTCGCTATTGGTATGTATCCGTAAAAGGATCCTAGTCGAGTTCCTGACATTAACGTCGCAAAGGATATTTCTACGAAATTGGCATGTATGTGCAAGTTGATTTAAAGGAAGCTCAGCGTTGGTATGCCAAGGTGAATACATCGACACTTATCTGCTCTTCATGGATATTGACACGTTTATAGGCAGCGGAGCATGGCAACAAAGACGCCAGCGGACGTATCGATGGCATCTCCAGATCAAAGACCCTTTCTCGTAAGGACCACGAAAACGTAGCAATTTCCAAGATCAAGGCACGCCATGGATCCATGCGGAAATCGAATCCCTTGACCGCAAGAAGGCCTCCCATACCAACCCCCATTGAAGAAGTTGATATGCCAGAACCCATCATCCCATCAGGGGGACAGTACAACTATCCTCAAGGCCCTTCGTCTTCCCAAGAATCCCGGATGCACCCTATTCGGCAGGGTTCAATCCCGCCTCTCAACACGAACTTCATTAGAACTGATAATTCCCACGGTATGCCCCATGGAGCTCAATCGGCCATAGTCCCCCCTCGGTCTGGAACTGCACTCCCTTACCCTGATGGTGGTCGTCCTGGATCCTCAAATGGCCTGGTCCCTAGAAACAAAGGTCCTCTACGACCTTCCTCTGCCGCTGGATATGGTCCTTCGCCTCGTCCAATATCTGGTGCTCATCTCGCTAACAGGCCATTTTCTATAGCTACTGATGGCCCTGGAGTGATCCCACCAGCTGGAACATATCCTGCTGGACCTCCACGAACAAACACCGGCATGAGTCTAAACAATCCCGGACCTGGTCCATTTAGGAAGCCGTCGGGATCGCATGGACCTGGTAGGCAGCCATACCCCGGACCCCAAGGGCATCCACTTAACTCTCGTCTACCAGATCATTATGGTGCCGGACCTGGACCTGATAGCAAACATCGCCCCCCTCCAGTTGACATAGGATTTGAAGCCCCTGTCCCCAAGCTCTCTAGATCACCTGCACCACGGCCGCCCAAGTCTCCAGCTCCCATGGGAAACAAGCCATCCGGATACCCGGGAAGACTACCAATGAGTCCTGGACCGAACGGAAAGCCGGTTGGATTGCCATCGTCTCCTTCTCCAGCTGGTTCTCGGCCTGCCCCTGCCGCTGCTCCTATCCCTACCTCTCCAAAGCCTCACCCTGTAGAAACAGCACCTATGCCAAAGCCCGCTGCGGCACCAGCGAAACCTTCTGGAAAGGGTCCGAAGACGTTCGAGGAAATGGGTGTTCCACAGCAGCAGAAGGAACAAGATTGTGTATGTACTCCGCTTCTTCTCTGACAGACATGGCTGAGTTTTAACTAGTGTATCATGTAAAATGGACGTGTCTCGGTCTGAACAATTGGGAGCAAGCCGTATAAAAAGAACTGGACTGGCGCGAATGGGTTTGTTTTTGCATTGCTGTGATCTTTGGGCAGGGTGATATGAGCATACTTTATAGGACACCCGTTTTTTTTAACTGAGAGTGTGGATACCAGACGGATTATAGACTTTATGATGTTGCATTTGTTGTGTACAACTTCCGGTTGCTTTTATGTTTGAGCATCTTCTTCCCTACTTCTCACTATCTACTTTTTCTCTTTATACTTTTGGATTCTGACTCTATTCTAATATGTACTTATTTTATTTAATTTGTGGAGTTTCTGGGAATACATATCATGTCACTTGCCACAGGTCTTGGAAGTCTGGTGCTAGAGTTTGCCTTCATTTCCATAGTTGATGTACATTATATATGACGTCATGTACAGGGAGGCTCTGTTTTAAGCTTTTGTATCCTTGCAAGAAAGAGCCTTCCAAGTTGCACCAACCCATGTTGCTTGTATCGTACTCCAGCCGTAGTGCTTTGTATGGGGTTCCTGGTGTCGGCTTTTGATTAAAGGACGATTGATGTAAAGTTATCTGATGTGTGACGGTCACGTTGGTGGGAATAACTTGAAATTAATGGACTTTATGGCACGGGTCGTCCGAATCATTGCAATTGCGCTCATGAAAACTACAGACATGACCTCCATATTCCATTCGGTGGAATTGAAACTGTACTTCACGCCAACTGAAAAGCCCAATTCAATCCGTATGTACAAGTTTGGGCCGGAAGTAGCGCTATATGATACCACAAGATCCCAGACAACACGCCTCATGAAACTCGAGCAAACGCGGGTCCGGAGGAGCATCCTGGAACTCATCTCCGGATTGATCCTTGAACTGAATAATCCGGGAACTGCATACCCGGGGCAACTGGCAACATGGATGAGCTTCTGCATGAGCTTGAGGAAGCGAAGGTTTTATGTGAAGATGGACCAAGTGTCAGATTACTTGTAGAGTACGCACTCTTGCAAGTACCTCGCACTCTAGGTTTAGCGTTGAAAGGTGAGATGGGTTAACAGGCTGGAAAGAGGGGCTAGGTTGCTTATGCTTGGTTATGGAAAGCTTTGAATTTTGATATTGGTATGTGCGAATACGATTACTGATATGTATCATACGTGATCGTTCGATACAAACAGGGAAGGAAAGCGCAATCCGCAAGATTAACTATCACATCAGCATGGTTTTCGTAGCCTATCAAACAGTTAGCTTCCGCTGCTACATACCCCTCCCATCGTATCTGTATGACAGACTAAATTTATTGGGAACCCCATTTTTCCCTTCCATGGCCTTAAAGGTAAATGTCGGGCGTAGTCCTTCCCGCAGACCAGTCAACCAATACGGATCATTCACCCCATACCTGTCTAGCTTATGGTCGTATAATCCAGGTCTTTACTCAGTTATATCTTCCTCCAAAAGGGCAACCATTGTACCGAAATTGATCTTTCACCAATGCCATCACGAGCTTCCGGGATTGTGTAATCCTACTACACTGATTCCGCCGTCTCACATGATATTCATACGACAGCTGATGTGGGTTGTAGAACCCTTCACATCTTCATCGACGAGCAGTGCTCTTGAGTCAGTGATCCTAAGAGACGCCCGCTGACAGATGCTTGATAAACCGATATTTATGTGTATACTCACATAAAACAGTGGGTGACTGCTAATTACTAGCTGTAGATTCTTTAAATAGATATGGCTAAATTCATGCCCGCCGGCACCCGGAAGCCCGCCCGGCTGCTTGGTGGATGCCGCCCCAGTCTGGTCTTACTCTCATTCCAACCTGGTCGAACTTCAAGCGAGGCCGCTTAAGGGCTATAATGCTATTACCACGTGTCTGTGAGCCCGCCCTCCCGCTGTCAATTACATTAGTGCGGTGCGTGCGCACTCTGTGGTCAGAAATTCTCCGAAAACAGGGTCACGAAATCCTAGAGTACGATTGAAAACGGTCGATCTATAGAAGCACCCAATACTCCACCATCCTTGATCCCCGACGCCAATATTAAACATATCACCCACAGTTCACCAAGGCCGCTAATTTATCCAGACCAGAGGAAGTGAAGATTGTTTGCTGAACTAATTTGTGTTGTTCACGAGACGATATTTCCCGGGACTCGAGCGAGGCCAGAATGAAGGATTTTGCGAGTGATAATATATGACAGGCGGCTGAGACATCGACCAAAGGTGTGCCAACTTAGACTCGCGAATGGTATCCGAGTCTTTGATTCTTTCATTCTATTCGTCACCGCTGCTCCCTTCATCCTCAAGCTGCTCTTCAGTTTAACGCACACTCAACGAAGAATACTAGGCATTGCGAGGATAAAGACTTGTGTCTAGTATATGAGATATCCTGGGCCTTATGAGATATTGCCCGTCTCGTCTCGTGGTCAACATTGGAACGATTGATTTCATAATTATAAACAATGGCTAAAGAAGCGACTAGATATTCCATTAAATTATGGTGGAAAGAACCCGCTTTTAAAAAATTGCGCTGCCGTTCCCAAAGTTTTCGTCAGTGGATAAATTTAGCCCTCAAATAAGTTGAACTTGCCAAAGATATGATTCCGAGCGCACCACTTATAGGGACCACGGGCTTGGAGGAGTATTTCCAGCCAAACCTTGCAAGCCCTAGAAAAATTGGCTTCTCTAGCTACGTGGACATAACTGTCTAGGCGACTTTCATCGCAATAGGGTCAGGCAAGAGCACCCTCTTTACTCTAGTGTCAAGTCGTTCGATGGGTGCGCTAGTGTGGCGTGATGGAAACTTGATGGAGATGGTCTCTGCGCTCGATCATTACCAAAGTTTAGCCAACGTATAAGAGAAGTTACAAGATATTGGTTATCATACTTCAATGCCTTGAGACTGGTAAAAGACAAGTCTCCACTGCCGTTGCAGCAAGTACTATACCAAATGTCAAGGTTCGTGCGAGATTTTGAGAGCCATATCTTTTTTTTTCAATATATATATACCGAATGCCCAAATCTGCAGGCTGTCCTGCTTTCGTGTCCTTGGTGATAGTACAGTAAGTACATTGTGAGGCGTTGAGGCAGGTCCATCCTTACCATTGCTGGGATGTTTCCCCTCTGAACATCGACTGAGCAAAGGGAAACTCAAACCCAACGCCCCATTAAATCATCATGTGTCATAAATATCACACACCGAATCGTAGCTACAGCCCTCCTCTTTGAGTGCGTGAGAGCAGCATAAGAGAGTGAGGCTAGATTTGTTCTACAATCGACTTGCAGGTTGGGATTGATGTTTCTCCAAAGCGCATTGGATGTACTTGTGTGTTCTGCATATTGAAATGTAGTCTCGACGAAAAAGTAAATATTTAAAAATAAAAACAAAGCACATCAACGAGAAGAAGTAAGTATAAGCTGGCGACACGAATTCCCAATTCTTGGTCAACAGTCCACATTTACCACCCCACTTACTCTACTACAAAACGCTCATACATGCAATACTTATCTTGCAGACGGCAAGGAAAAACAAACCAATCCGAATCAGAGCTGTACAAACAACCAATTCCCCTACTTAAGTAACTATCACCATGGGGTTAGAGCAGCCCTCGTCACCATCGCGCAAGAGATCCTACAACGCCCTTCTTCCTACTCCAGGCAGCTTGACGTCGGCGCTATCATGGACTTTCAACAGACTTACCTCTTCAGATCCTTATTCCCAGCACTCTCAGTCTCCGCCACTATCGGAGAAGGTATCATCACGACGACCTTCGCCATTTACTCCACCCCCACTACCGCCGTTGCACCTCACAGGATACTCCTCCACCACAACGTCACATCTCCTCTCCCGTGCGCTCGCAGAGGAAATCAGGATTTTACTACCTGCGCGACTCCAGCTTCACGATAAATGGACGCTGGCATACTCGCTAGAGCAGCACGGCGTGTCATTGGCAACTCTATACAAACGGTCACAGGAGAAGAAGGGCGCATTCGTCCTAGTTGTGAAGGATAGCCTCGGCGGGGTAAATTCACCGTTTCCTGCAGCTCCGGAAGCTCGCATCTAGGTGTAGATAGCTAATTAAATGGGCATGGATGCCTGGGTGTACATAGGTTTTTGGCGCCTTTGTCAATGAGGCCTTTCGCCCTTCAGGAAGATATTACGGCACCGGCGAATGCTTTCTGTGGAAAGCTACGGTTCTACCGCCCCCACCGCAAGGGAGTACACCCGAGCCTGAAGAGGATCCAGATGGAACGTCAACGCCAGATACCCAAGAACGGATCAGGTTTAAGGCTTTCCCATATTCGGGGATAAACGACTACATGATTCTATGCGAAAGCCACTTTCTCTCAGTGGGAGGAGGGTGGGTTCCAGTGATCCTATACATTCGATAGGGGACTGAATGGCTAATCTGACGTAACAGTGATGGCAAATACGGACTGTGGTTGGACGATACCCTCGAGAAGGGCGTGTCGAGCTGCTGTCCCACGTTTGGGAACGAACCCTTAAGCGAGGATACTGGAGGGAAATTTGAAATTTTGGATGTAGAGTTGTGGAGAATCGGAGCTTAGTTAAGGCTAGAATGATTGATTTATTAGGGCTGAGGTTTTGTCGGAGCTGGTCTTTGGACACAAGTGGAGGTAAGTTTCTGATGGGTATTGCAAGTGGCATATACACTCTCTTCGTTGATCTTGTTATAAGTACTTCTCCCTGGACTGTAATATTTTGTGATACGATGTTCTTAAGTCCATTTTCATTTCTGCTCTACTCCTCCACTCCTGTTACCTGTATTTCCTTGTCTTGTAGTCGGTGGTGTTTTGGTCTACTACGAGTGATGACGAACTGTGTAATGAATAATGTAGCAAAGGCGTGCGTATCATGAATATTGAAAGCAATGATAGATGCGTGTTAGTAGTACTTCGACTCACACAAGGCTGTCAGTCGTGCATGTATGTACGTAAAACCAAGCTGCATTACGTTTTCAGTGCTACCTGATAAGCATGTACACGCGATTGGAGTCTTGCATAATATTGCATAATACTATTGTGCTGATTGAATATTTGTAGCAGACTTGCCTACTTGCCTACTGAATAGATGTTTTCAAATGCGTACAGAGCCATTCACAGATCATCACTCGGGCATCTTCTTTCCAAACACTGTGGTGGGGCTAGAGCCCTCTACAGTTTCAAGAACACTTCCTTGTTTCGTTACAGAGGGCTTGGAACAGCCAGTATTTGGCATGTACGCGTGACTGCGTCAAGCATTTAAAACCGAGCTTGCGATTCACCCTCGTCTCCTCTCCCCATTCATCCTCCTCAGCAGCCATTCAGACAACCAACCAAGCCAATTGACCCAACCACGACCAGTAACAATGGATAATTCACTGTATCCCAACAACACCAAAGCTGACAAGCCCACTTATAAGGCCAACCTTCTCGACCTTCCCTCACCTATCCTTTACAAGATCATCTCGGAATACCTCGACGGAATCGACATTCATAACATCGCATATTCTCATCCTCTGCTTTGGCACTACTCCAGACTTCTTCAGGACACTCGTGTTGCCCGCTCACCTAACAACCTCACCTATACCGTCAACGACATTGGAACCAGTCGTTATGAACAATCAAAAACAAAGATTATCCATCACCTTCTTGTCTTGTGGGAACAAAATCTAGTAAGTCCGCTTCGTATCTTGATCTTTATTATGACACTTACTAAAATCTCTAATCAGCGGCTTTCTCCCGACATCTTTGACAATTTCGAAATCCTTGGAGGGAACATCCCAACTCACATATCCAGTCGGATTGTCCCCGACTTTTACGAGCTCCTACGACTCCACGGAGGCGTGTCTTCTATTGTTCTTGATTTTCCAGGAGCATTTGAGGTACTTGAGGAAGCGACCTTGGTATTATCGCTTCCTATAGGCCACTTCCGTGACCTCAAGAAGCTCACCCTCGGGAATGGACGAAAGCAGTTCGTTTCCGGCCTCCAGCACTGTCGTTTCCTTTTCTCAGCTATCGCTTCTATGTGTGCACATTCACTGGAAGAACTCAACATTGATGGCAACACCCCTACTCCTTCGGTACCTCTTAATAATGGTTACTACCCTACGTACAACTTCGATGTTCCCAACACTACTACACGTCTTCTCTACCCATCATTTCAGAAGCTCCAGACCCTCAGGATCTACAATCTACGAGGATTTGACGACTGCATATTGTACTGGCTCGTGGGTTGCATGGGATTCGACAGCACGAATCCCTCTAAACACGGAAAAGTTCTCGTTCTTGATGACACCCTCGGAGTTACCATCCACGGTCTCATTGAGGCCATCAAGTATCTGGGCGAGGGTCTGGAGCAACTCGTGGTAAACCGCCCAATGATTCCGGGATACAACAACTCCAAATGGAAAAACTATTACCGCAGAAAAAAGAGCAACATTTCATATCCCTCTTCAAACCAATATTCAATCGACGAATACAACCTTCTTTTTGAAGTAGCGAATAAGCACTGCTCAAACCTCAAGTTAGTCAGCATCGAGCCGAAACCTGTCTCCACATTAAGTCCTCAGCCGGCCAGCATCGAGCCAAGGCCACGCTGTTCTATATCTTCTACATCAAATCCTCATTCGCCAACGTGCTCAGTTCGGTCAAGAGCCGACTCCGGTTACGGATCTGGAGGAATCTCTCCTCAAAGAAAAAATTCACTCTACGAGATAGAGATGTGTGAGGACGGTTTGGATGGTTTCATGCATCAATTTGATCGGATGATGGTTTATTAAACTTTGCTTTTCAGTTTGGGGCTATGGTGTAAACGTTCGTCCGATTTCATTGTACAGGCTCTTTAGGAGTAGCAGATACTGCTGATTTTCTTGCTTTTGTCGAATTTTCCCGATACGTCTGGGTTTTGCTGGGTTTCTGTCTGTAGTACTGGTATATATATTCCGTAGTCAGCGACGAGTTCTTCTACACTACTTATTTATCATCTTGGTTGTCGGTGACACTTGCGTAATTTTGTGCAGATAATACCCACAGGTACTAGAGAACTTGGAAGTTACTCGAGTACCTCGCCATGACGCAGACGTCTATCCTGTTAACACCACCCATCATGAACTAGAACCATCCAATCTCACTATCTACTCTTCTAGCCTTCCTTTTCGCCGTCAGAAACGCTAAACTTCCAAACTCGCCCCTCCCCGGACCGGGATTCCAGACTCCCTCTCCTTTGTATGCCCACCCCATCCCCTTACGGCGGCCAAGCATCAAGGTTCCTGCAGTCAGAGTTCTAAAGAATCCTTCGAAGCCTCTACCAGTATTCTAGTGCTGGGTGGTGTGTATTCGGAGGATAAGAAATTGTACCTGAATCCACCATGTGGTTGGATCTAAATGAAGCATCGAGAAGGTGTTCAATGCAGAAAGTTCACAGTACAGACGCAGATGCAGTAGAGGCGTCTCAAGCGGAATGCGGAGGTATTTTGGGGGGCATAACTGCATTTCCCCAGAAGAGGTTGCAGGGTCATTTAAGTCTGATTTGGATGTCACGGTGGCGGCTACTCATGTTACATATTGACCAAGGTAAGGCCCATCCTCAGCTTTCAAACACCGTCATGACATTGGGGTCGATGCGAAAGACTGCTCCTTGCGACGCTTCATACGGGTTTCTACTTCATCCACCAGCCTTGTTTAAAGGCATGGAACTACCAAATTCGAAGGTATCTCAGTCACTAGCCCTACTGGAGGATTAGCGGCTGTATTGTACCGATCTAGAGTAAGCATGTGCGTTTTTGCACTTGTTCTGTAAGGGCCCGAGGGAATAAGATCTGACTCAGATGTTGCCCAGACACGTGGTCCTAACGTGTATAGAGACTAGATTGAGGTGGATTTGCTCATGTCATGTTACAATTGCAATTGGCAGTTCGAGTTATCAGGAAAATGCTAGCTGATGGGGGAATGATTGGATGAAAAACCGCTCATATGAGCAATCAGAATCTGACCTAAATCCATTCGTTAACTCATGCATGGCATCGTTCTCCGTGTCTATACGGACGGCACCGTTTCCATTACCATGCACAAAGAATCACTCGGCAATGCAAAATGTATCATGTTACTTAGAGTGATGAATAGAAGCTTGATTGCATTAAAGTCTAGAGCAAGAGAGTAGACACTCTATATATACTGGTGTTGTGACAAAGAAAACAAGCCTTGAGGTAAAAATTCAAACCCAAAAACAAAGGAACAAATCAATAAATATTCTATATACTTCAAACAGATAGGCAAACATTTCTGTGGCCTTCCAGCCCTTCAGTCATGATCATACAAAATCTCATACATGAACCTGATGTATATATGCAATACTTTCCCCTCTTACTATAGTTTATAACAAGATCAAATAATATTCTTTGGTATTTCATTAAAATCTTTTTGTTTATAGTAACTGCTGTAGAAAGAGAAAGAGTACAACTGTAGCCTGATAAGCCACAGCAATCCCAAAAGACTCAAAGAATCAAAGAAAGAAATCTATAGTAACTGTTCAAGAAGAATAAAGCAAAAGAACTTTAAATTTAACCTTAAATCAACTGCTTCAGTTGTAAGTATATATATCTACAAAAGTTATAGATCTATGAATTACCACAATCATATTATCTTGGTGAACTTATGATGTTTATCTCTTGCAAGTGCTTGAGTGAAGATGTCAGCTGTATTTTCATTGGTTGAATACCAAGAGTAGTTGACAATACTGTATTTGCAGAGATATCAGCTGTTATAGTAGCAAATATTGATATACTTGATTCTAGCCTTCATAGTATCTTCGGTGATATGTGTAATGGCAGCCAGCCAATGGCTGGGTTAGTGCCCAGTATATAGTCACTCTGCAGAAGTACAATTGTACTCCCACAATTATCTCACTTACCTATTTATTGTTAGTGGGATACTGCAGCTAGATGTGACTTATCGATATTGTTGTACCGACTTATGGTAAAGGCGTATCTTGAAAATGATAATCCAACGGAAGATATGGAATTCGATTGTGACGCGTTTACGTCGTTGTACTGTATATATAAATACGGGCATCTATTGCAGTATGGCCCTGTTTAAAAGTCGTAACTGTTTTGGAGGTAATCTTCCGATGACTCGTCGAAGGCGACTTGGGAAGGAAGTTTACCGGTATGGAAATAATGGTAGTATTCTACCCAAAGGTTATTACGAACAAGGTATCGTGCGAGGTGTTCGTATTTGGCTCGAGTGTTTGCTTGGGCGTGCAAGATGCGAGCGAAGAGAATCTTCTGATCGTCTGTAATAGACATAAAAGTTTTGGTGAATATTTTTAAGGTAATTTAACTTAATAATATTTCAGGTGGTTTTTCCGCTGTTGTGTTCTGACTGTGGTTTGTTCGGCTGTTGCTTGAATCGTTTTGTTTTAAACTTGTGGGTTTAAGGTGGTCTTTTATAGGTGAGTATTTCCGCGTCAAACCATCCTGCTAAGGGGTGACGGTACTTCTCTGTAATCTATGATGTGTGTGTATAGTACTTTCTCAATAACACTCAGTCCACCGTAGTGGGTGTTCACATAACATCCGATCGTTGCTTCAGAGCCGATCTCGGTAGTTAGCTGTGGAGAGTTCTGTTTGACAACGTGTGGTTGTGTAAGCCCCCACCAGGAATTCCAAAGGTTATCCCGCATTTTATAATGATGTTGCTGACGCACATATCGGACCATTACTTCGTATTAGTTATCTTTCTTCGTATTGAGTGGAATAGTGATCAATGATTTAATGAGCTGCCAACCCATACATTGCCACGTACCTAGTGTCATCGGGTCTTATCTGTGTTCCCCGAAGGGGGTGCCCTCTGTCAGTTATCGTGTTGCAAACGCGACAGAGCTGGGATTCGACAGTCTAGATCCAAGCACTTATCTTTTAGGTAGAGTTAACTACCGGGGTGCAGTTAGCTTATCATCTTTGCTTGTTCTAGCTCTAAAGATAGCAACGTCCCGCATACTAAGATAATATCGCTTGTCCAACCATATCCATGAGGCTAAGCACGGGTATGGTTTGTCCCAGTATTAGCATGATACTGGAGATAACACTGGTCTGATCCGTAATGCACAGCTGACCCGAAGGCCCCTGCTTGGCAGTTACATTGCTTCGGCAGTATGGTTGGTGTGTCCCATGCCTTGGCCAGTACTATGGGTTTTTACCCCATGATTACTGTCTGATCGAGTGTGCGTACTGTCTCCACAATAGATAGCTATTCCTTTTGCTGAGACGTAGTATTGTAGCATAGACTATTATGGGGATTTCACCCGGCTATGTTGAGCTGTCTGCTAACTCATCAGTAGACATCCTCAGGGGTGTGTTCTTTAACCGCTGATCTTTGAACAGCGGCAAGCCTGGGAGACTAAGCCTGATATACTTCATACGCATGCTAAGGGGAAACCCCTAACATTTATTATATATAATAAGTACACTATATTATCACTCATTCCTGTGTGCAATCGTATCTATTCTTACTATTGAGTATGGTGCCATACTTGAATGTGCTTGCCTTTACACTATAATGGCTGTTCAGGAATCAGATATGTTTCATTCACAAAATTTGTAATTACTTTCAACATGTTAGATCTATACCAAAAAACTTTACTAGATTGTCGATACAAGCTAAATAACTCTTTTATTGAGTTGATTGACAAAAGTAGACATAATTCTGAGGAAATTTGGAAGTCCATCAGCCACAAAAGACATGTCATTGGCTACGTGACGGTTGTGCTGAGTGAGGATCGGTGGTGGAGTGATGATCGGTGAATAATACAAAGAATGATGCAGGACCAGAATGGGATCAAGTTTTGAACGAAGGGTAGTGTACAACAAGAATGATATCAGGTTTCATTCGAGAATGAAATCAGATTTCACAAAAAATGATGGAATCATAAGACACCAGTATAAAAAGAAAGCAGCAGTTCAGATATATTATGGAATGAGTGAATTACTCAATATAAACTAGGCATTTGGTGGAGAATAAGTTTTATTCTTCACTCGTTCTCTTGTCTATTAAACAATCAATTAGCTTTGGCTTTGACTTCTTTTATACTTGGTGATACTGGATTGAGTTTCTTCCAGATAGTCTCCGCTATCGTAGTTACAGGCTACTCTGTTAGTGGTTTTCCCTTATCATACATATGAGGTACATCAGGCTTAGTTTCCCCGGCTTACCAATGACGATTCATGTCAAATGATTGAGGATACACCCCTGGGGATGGCTACTGATGAGTGAGCAGAAGGCCCAACATAGCCAGATAAAATTTCCATTGTATTCCAAGCTCCAATACTGGGTCTTAGCAGAGTGGGCTGGCTAACCCATACCGAGACAATATGCACACTCAATCTGACAGTAACTAAGGTGCACCCCCTTCAGTGCTGGCCAAGGCATAGGACACACCAAAACATACTGCCAAAGCGAAGTTACTGCCTTGCAGAGACCTTACGGTCAGCTGCATCCGCAAAATGTAATTCTTGCCCCCGGAGTAGTTCGGAGCAGTTCGGAGTAAGTGCAAGGTTTCGGAGGCTCCTGGAGCATGGGAAGGCACTCCAGGAGCCTCCGGGAGCACCGGAGCAAGGTTCCGGAGCCTTTGGGAGTGCCGGTGCAAGGTCTTGGAGCCTCTGGGAGTGCCGGTGCAAGGTTCTGGAGCCTTCCGGAGCGCCGGCGTGAGGTTCTGGAGCCTCCCAGAGTGCCAGTGCAAGGTTCTAGACCCTCTCGGAGTGACAGTGAGAGGTTCTGGAGCCTCTCAGAGTGCCGGTGCAAGGTTCTGGACCCTGTCGGAGCGCCGGTGTAAGGTTCTGGAGCCTTCCGAAATGCTGGTACAAGATTCTGCAGCCTCCCGGAGTGCCGGTGTCAGGTTCTGGAGCCTCTGGGAGTGCAGGTTCGAAGTTCTGGAGCCTTCAAAAGCGCCGGTGTAAGGTTCTGGAGCCTCCGGGAGCGCTGGAACAAGATTCAGCCGTCCTGGAGCGATGGTACACGATGCTGGAACCTTGTTATCGTAAAAACCTTTTTGTGCTTGAGCGCAACCACCAATGCGGTTGAGTAGAGCAGGTATGGGAAATAGGTTCTTGAAATTGTAGTTTCTGTTGATATCTACAGTATATACATGGTTTGACGAATACAAAAGGGGAGACAAGAGATGGAGAGATGTCAAGATGGATCTCCGGCAGGCTTGGAGAGAAAGGAAAACAAAGGAGAAGAGTGACGGCTTTCAAGGGGGCTTGGAGAGAAATGGACATGATCGATCTCCAGTACGTTAGGAGAATGATGATGAGATGGATCTCAAGCGGGCTGGAAGAGAAATAGGGAATGATCTGGAGATGGACGAGATGGACTTGGAGAGAGATTGAGGCTGTACAGCTCGAGTAATTGAGATGGTCGCTGACGCTGGTTACTGAAAGCGAGGGCAAGATAGAACGCAAGTAATTGAAGCTGGTTGCGGAAAGCGAGGGCAAAACACAACGCGAGTAATTGGTGTGAGATCTGGCTTGGCAGATGTTAACCAACGATTGCGAAGCCAAGTGGGGGACTTAACTTGGGTAGAGATCAGCGGCTGCACGTATGGTACTCGGCTGCACATATGGTACTCAGCTGCACGTACGGTACTCGGCCGCACAAACGGTGATCGGTAGCAAGTGCATGGGAGGGAAAATCAGTAGCTACAGTCGGCTGCTAAGAGCGAGGGCCGGACGGAGTGTGAGTGCAATTGGTGCAAGACCTGGCTTGAGAGATGTTATTCCACGATCGTGAAGCTGAGTGGAAGACTTAACTTGGATAAGGGAGTCGGTCTCTGAAGCTGGCTGCAGAGAAGAGGACCACACCATATACAAAAGTGATCGATCGAGCGAGGACAAATGAGAACTGGCTCATGATGTTAACCACCTGATAACTGGGGATGCTTAGGTAGAGAACTTAACTCTAGAAATACTGGATGGGATGAGGTTGAGAGAGGAGATGGACGAGAAGGAAAGAGAGAGAAGATGGATGAGAGCTTGAGAGCTGCAGAGAGACAGAGATGGACAAAAGCCCTCTGGGAGTTTGAATTTGTATCCAAGAAACTAGGACTCGATTCGGTAAGTTGCATTCGTATTCTCATCTAATCCGTTTGATAGTCAATGAGCTAAGCCTTATAAGGCTTGGGTGGGCGAAATTGCACCTCTGATTTGAGTGCGACCTGCGATTTGGGGTTAGAGGTCTGACTTGTCACACCGATTAGACGAGAATACGAATGCAACATATTGAATCGAGTCCTAGTTTGTTGTGTACGAATCCAAACTCCCAGAGCTTTCATCCATCTCTGGGTCTCTCTACAGCTCTCAAGTTCTCATCAATCTTCTCTCTCTTTCCTTCTAGTCACTTCCAACTTTACCAGAGTTAATCCCCTCCCCTGCGTATTGCCAGTCAGTTAACATCATGAGCCAGCTCTCATCTGATGGGAGGTTCAGATATGTATATAAGGTGCAGCTCTATGCGGCTCTGGTGTAGCGCACGGACCATGTTACCCGGCTCTAGCACGAACGATCTCTGCGTCGTTAGCTAGCTAATAGATAACCTTCTTGCGACCCCTCAATTGGTAACAACACTTTGTTTTCAGCATCAAATGCGTTCATTCGATTGGTTTTTCCCTTCGTATCGTCAAGAAGGAAGGAGGGGTCTCATCAAAGGCCTAACCTCTGCTGAGTCGCGTCGATTGACAGCATGGCCACAGCTATCTGAACCGAGCCAGCGAAGTCACATCCCGCGATACAGCATCGACCGATATTCCGGAGAATCTAAAGTCTGAGTATCCGCATCCTCTTTGCGGCCACCGCACCCAAGCAGCGAAAAGCCTGAGCTACCAAATCATCTCCTTCGGACCAACAGCATTTACGCGTCGCGTGGAAGCATCCAAGTGCCTCCAGACCCGGTGAATCATCCAAGTCTTATCGGCCTTCACACCTGGCGAAGCATCCAAGTCTTCGGCCTCCAGATACGGCAAGTATCCAAGTCAGCAAGACGTTCAATCAAGCATCTTCAGCCTCCAAACCGGCGAATTATCCAAGTGCCTCCAGATCCGACGAACTATTCAAGCTAATCAAGCATCTTCGGCCTCCAATCCAGCGAAGTATCCGAGATCATCTGATCTTGTCGACCTTCAGTTCCGGCACCCGGCGAATCCAAACTCTCACAAGGCTGCCTCTGTGTAGGCAAATAATCATGTGGAAATTCGGAGTACTCAGCCCACTGGAATCATTGGCATCAACTTCGGCGCAAGAGTTTTCAATCAGGGATTACCAAGAGCTTCGGGCAACCAAGTCGACACTTCGAGCATACTTCAACTATCTCCTATTTTGTTTCTCTGCACCAGGAATGAATACTGTGCCCACACCGGTCCTCCCAGAAAGCATAACACTGTCGCTGGCATCAGTCGACTGGAGTCAATTCCAAGCCGCGGAGGGAGAAATAACATACTGGAGAAATCACATTCGATCACTGCAACGGAACCTGAGGAATCTCAACATCCACTATGAGCAGGCTGCAGCATATTTCAATTCTTCACCGCTGCCACCGCCATCGTCCCAGCTAGTATTGTCCCCGCCGCCGTCCAACGCACGACTGCAGCCAGCATCCCCGCCAGTATTATCCCCGCCAGCATTGTCTCCTCCGACGTCCAATGCAGGACCGCAACTGTATTCACCGCCCCTATCGCCATCATCTCTATCAGCTTCCCCGCCACTCTGTCTTTCTGTATCAGAGTGCAGAGAGCAATTGGCAGCATCTTGCTTTACTAGCGACCGTGACACACGACCGACTACAGTTACTTAGTTTCTCAAACTGGTATAGCGAGTGGTAGATCTCGGCGATGACATGTGCCATGGAATCTTTCGAGTTGACAAGCTGCTAAATACGGTTCACACGTATATCTGGAAAGATCCGAAGTACGGCAACGATCGTGCCTACTGATGGATGCTATCTTGGATTGGTGCAAAGTGTGCTGTGACTCTAGGAGTGCGTACATACAGGCTAACGGTATCATGGGAAACATTCACCACAGCATTTCGGAAGGAGTTGGACCCAGAAGAGCGTGAGCACGTGCAGCGAGTGCACCAAGAGCAATTCGGACGAGATAAGGAACACGAACGCATGCGGCGAGATCATCGGGGGCAATTATGGCAAGCTAAAGAGCGACAACCTGAGCAGGAAAAGTTGCGCCAACGTCATACTCACTTCGGACAAGATACGGAGCAACAATGTCATACTCACTTCAATAACGACACTGAGGATAAGGTCGCGATCTTGGAGAAGCGGGTAGTACTCTTGTAGCGGCATATCATGCGAGTTGAGCAAGAGCTACATGAACGAGCGTTTTCGGAAAATGGTGGTTCGAGCAATGGTGGCTTGGGTAATGGTTCACGGCAAAAGCAAGGATGCCGGCAGCCCTTGGAGTCGCCTGCATGGAGAGATGATGACATTCACTCTTGTCGGATATGCTTGGTAGTGTTTGTATCTGGCAGCCAGCTTCACAAGCACCTCTGGCAGTCAAAGTACTTCTCTCCTGCGGCATTGGCATCGCCAGCCTCTACTCGACAGTCGTCTCCAGCGCAAACACCAGCGTTGTCATTGCCGGCCTCGTCTCGAAAGTCATCTCTTGTGGCATTGTCGGCCTCGTCTCCGCAGTCATCTTCCCCAATATCTCCCACGTTACCGTTGTTAGCGTTACAGCCTGCAGTATCTCCGATACTCGGAAAGTTCGATGCCATCACCCCACAATTGCCAGGACTCGCACGGTCCCGCAGCTCTCCTTGTGCCAGAGAAATGTACGATTCGGATAACGAAAGCACGGAAACGATGGACCTGGAAACTCATTTGGATACGGTAATTCATCCGGCCACATCTCAACAGTCATCTCCTGCGCCGACACCTCCCGCATTGCCACCCTTGGCCGCATCCCAGCATGTATCTACTGCTCCACCATCTTCTCCCTGCCGGCCACAACCTACTCCCTCACCGAACCTTCCAGCGTTACCATGGCCAGTACCACGGCTTGCAGTATCTCCTCCACCGCCATGTCCAGCGTTACCATCGCCAGCATCGCAGCCTGCAGCATCTCCGATACTCGGCATGTTCGGTGCCATCACTCCACAGTTGTCAGGTCTCGCACCGTCTCCTGGAGCCAAAGAAATGTTTGAATCGGAAAACAAAAGCACTGAATTGCCAGGTCTCACACCGTCTCCTGGCGCCAAAAGAAAGTATGAATCAAATCAAGGAAGCATTGGAACGATGGATCTGGAAACTCAGTTGGAAGCGGTATTCACCGAAATTCAGGAGTTTTGGTGGACAAGACTATCTGGAGATTGTCTGCCTGTACTACGTCCGCCTGACGATGTGTTTGAACCCTGGAATGTCAACTTGATCTCGAGCTTCGATCAGCAGACGCATTCCTAGCTTATTTCGTGTAGTTGACGGCAGTGAATCATTTTGCTTGCGTCCATGTCTTAGCTGGATGTAAGCAACCTGATTGGTTGAGCCGATAGCCGGTAGCTTGCGTCACTGGTTTCTTCTATTTCACATTCTTCTGGCTGCTTCCTTCCCCGAGAATCCTTTTTCTTCGTTGTTCCACCGATTCCAGCAGCAGGAGCTTCTTTTGTATCTTTGATGGTTTTTTTTCTTTTTTTTTCTGGCTGCTTCCTTCTCTGAGACCCCTTTCACTCCGAGATCTCATTTCTCTGCAGTGGGAGCTTCTGTTCATGAGATGGAGGTAGTGCACAATATGGGATGGATGAGTGAGCGAAGTGAGCCCAGACATCTTCCAAGAGAGAGAGCAACCATGGAAGCATGCGAGCATGGGCAGCGAAGAAACGAGGATACGAGGATCCATGAGTTTTTCTTTTCTGGGGCTTCCTGCTCCGATTTTTTGTTGTTCCGCCAGCTCCAGCAGCATGAGCATTTTCTCTCGTCTTGGATAGTTTCTTTTCTCATCTGGCAGCTTCCTTTGCCAAGAACTCTTTCCTGGTTATTCCTCCAGTTCCAGCAGTGGGGAGCTTCTATTCGAGAACTATTTTTGTTCAGCGGGAGCTTCTTTTTGTCTGCGATGAATTCTTTTTTTTTTTCTGGCACCTTCCTTCTCCGAGAAGTCTTCTCTCCACAGTGGGAGCTTCTTTCATGAGATGGATGGGCGAGCAAAGTGAGCCTAGACATTTTCGGAGAGCGAGGGCAACCATGGAAGCGTAGTGTTAGCAACGGGTCCGGGTTACCCGGCCGCGGTCCGGTTCGGAACCGGACCCGCAGCCCCGGGTCAGTTCTGGAACCGCCAAGGAACCGAACCACCCAATCACAAACGGTTAAAAACCGGAACCGCACCGAAACCCGCCGGGTTTTGGCGGGTTTTACCTGCAGCAGAGCCTCATTTTTCATCGGCCCCAATAATCACAGCTTTTCTGCTTCAATTAAGTATTTGAGTTCTGATTAGATCGCAACATGTTATATACGTATATTATGCAGTTTTTGACGCTCTTTCACGTCCCGGTCTCCGATTTGCGATACGATTAGTATTCGTTGAGTCGCTGTGAAATAAAGCCGAAAATACGTCCAATATCGACTGTTTTTCGCAGCGACTCAACGAATACTAATTGTATCGCAAATCGGAGACCGGGACGTGAAAGAGCGTCAAAAACTGCATAATCTACGTATATAACATGTCGCGATCCAATCAGAACTCAAATACTTAATTGGAGCGATAGTTTTTGAGAAGAAACCCGCCAAAACCCGGCGGGTCTGGGTCGGTTCCGGTTCCGAACCGCCCATGGAACCGAACCACCCAATCACAAGCGGTTCTGAACCGGAACCGACCCCGACCCATAATTTGGAACCGTTGCTAACACTATGGAAGCGTGCGAGCATGGGCAGTGAAGGAATGAGGATATACGGGTTGTTTTTCTTTTTTCATGCTTCTTTTGGGCTGGCGCTGGATTTCTTAGGATGGATGCAGTGGTGGGAGGTTCGGATATGTATATAAGGTGCGGCTCCATGCGGCTCTGGTGTAGCGCATGGACCATGTTACCCGGCTCCAGCACGAATGACCTCTGCGTCGTTTGCTAGCTAATAGACAACCTTCTCGCGACCCCTCACATCTACCCTCGCTCGATTGATCGCACTCGCATACCGTGTGGTCCTTGTTGCCATGTGGTCCTCGTCTCTGCAGCCGGCTTCACACACCAACTCCTCTCTATCCAAGTTAAGTCCTCTACTCGGCTTCGCGATCGTGGGATAACATCTCTCAAGCCATGTCTTGCATCAATTACACTCGCATCCCATCAGCCT